>JASDQU010816297.1:0-25017 GCA_032191745.1 Picea mariana
CAGAAGATACACAATACAAGAGAGACACAGATTTACGTGGTTCACCCAGTGTGGGCTACGTCCACCAGAGAAATTGCCAGGTCCTTTCTTTATTATTATCCAGCAAAATGAAGGGATACAACCTACAACAAAACCCGCTATAACTTCCTCTTCTTTCTCTCACAGTCTCCTCTCTCAGAATACAATACTCGCCAACATCCATAGCTGCAATACATTTCCCTCATAAAAGAGGGTTGCCTTCTAGGGAAAAATACCCTAACATAATCTCTATCGTTAGATTTGTGACCTTATAATGAACGATCCAGATTTATAATGAAATTACAATATACTTTTACAAGGCAATTTTTGCTTCAGGGGCTTTGCCCCCAAAACCCCATCAGGGGACGCTGCCCCCGAACCCCCGCTAGGGGCCCACTTTCCCCCAGACCCCCCAGCCGGGGGGATATCCCCCCCGGACCCTGCAGAGTGTACATAATTCTGGGGTGTAAATACTTCATGGGGTATAAACACGGCTGAAAGTAAAAGGCCTCTAAATCAGGAAGATAATCAGGCTCCACAACCAACACAATGGGCCATGACTTATGTTTTTGAAGATCTCGCTTGCATCATCCTCGCTTACTTGGATGACCTCATCGCTCGATCCAACAAACACACTTAACATCTAGACGACCTATGGGCCATCTTTCAACGATGTCGACAGTACAATATCCGCTTGAATCCCCTCAAGTGTGTCTTTTGCATCACCATCGACCGCCTCCTTGGGTTCATCGTTTCCCAACATGACATCACAGTGGACCCCCTCAAGGTCTAAGATATCACAGAAATTCCACCACCTTGTAATTTGCACCAACTACAGAGCCTACAAGGCAAAGCCAACTTTTTGCGATGCTTTGTCTCAGATTACACCAATCACACACACAGTTTCCTTCGTTTATTGCATCATGATATCCCATTTCGATGCGACGAACATGCTCAAACCGCTTTTGATGATTTAAAAGTGGCTCTCTCCAACGCCCCTTTGATTAGTCCACCCGATTATGATCGTGATTATATCCTCTACTTGTCAGCCTCAGTCGTATCAGTAGCAAGAGTTCTCTTCCAACTAGGGGATGATGGCCATGAACATGTAATTTACTACATCAATAAAAACCTTTTAGGGCCACCCCTAAAGTAAAATCACGAAGATAAACTTGCCCTCATAGTGTCTTCACAGTCTAGAAATTGTGTCATTATATCTTTCTCTACACTACCAAAGTTGTGGAAGATTCCAACCCCATGCAGTACTTGCTAAGTCAATGAAACATTAATGGCAAATTTGCCCGATGGATCGTCATCCTTCAGGAATACAACCTAGAGTTTTCAACTCCCAAAAGAAAGAAAGCGCTCTTCCTCACTGAACTCATCACAATGTTTCCCTCAATCGATTCTATTTCACTCATCAATACGGACTTTCCTGATGAACACCTCTTCTACATCCCCTTGGATGACCCCTGGTATGGAGAACTTATTGTCTACCTCCGGACACAGAAGTTTGGGTCTCACCTCTCTAGAGATGATCGTCAGTGCATTCACCATCAGGCCCCTCGATATCTCCTCATCGGTGACATCCTATATCAATGTGGGGTCGACACCATACTTCGTCGATGTTTGACCATCGACGAAGCTGATAGAGTCTTGAATGATTGCTACAACAACGCCTGCGGTGGCCACCTCTCAGGGATGTCCACCACCCAGAAAATCATTCGAGCAGGCTACTTTTGGCCCACATTGTCTCACGACTGCATCCACACTATGAAGCGATGTGAAAAATGCTAGTTGTATGCAAGAAAAGCACAAGCGCCACCCTCTTTTCTACATTTAGTCATCACTATCGGATCCTTCTGCAAATGGGGCATAGACTTCATGACTTGCAATCCTCCATCTAGAAATGGACACAAGTACATCGTTGTGGTAGTCGATTACTTTACCAAGTGGGTCAAAGTCATACCTACCTTCAACAACACCACTGACACTGCAGTGTGTTTTTTCTTTAATCATGTCATTTCCCACTTCGGAGTACCACTATAGCTAGTCTCTGATCACGGAAAACACTTTGAGAATGAGATCTTCGTCGAATTTTCCTCAAAGCTAGGCTTCTCCCATGAGTTCGCCTCCCCATACTACCCCCATTCCAATGGATAGGTAGAGGTTGTCAACAAGGTCCTCAAAACCATGTTGCAGCGCACTGTTAATAAACATAATACCAATTGGCATCATATGTTGTTTTCATCACTATGGGATTATCATACGATAGTTAAAACTACAACTGGTTTTACACCATTTCATCTCATTCATGGGGTCGAAGCCACTCTCCCCATAGAGTGAGAAATTCCCACATTACGCACCATTATTGAGCTATTACTTGACACTGCTCCAATGGAGTAGCGCTTGCTAAACTTAGAGTTGTTGGATGAAGATCGTTGGTATTCATTATAGAACAATGAGACAGCTAAAAAATGGTCAACGTCCACCTTTGACCTCCATGTCAACCTTTGCTCATTTAACGAAGGAGACCTCGTCCTTGCCTATGATATCTCTCACGATACCCTCAACCATGGAAAATTCGAGTCATTATGGCATGGAACCTACATCGTTCAACACTTCCTCACTAAAGGTGCATACATCCTGGCCTCTCCAGAATGCCATCCTCTCAAAGAACCCGTCAATGGGTTGTACTTAAAGAAATTTTACGCCTAAGCGTAGTAATTCTACACTAGGCTTTTTCTTTTCTTGTACACATTTGTAGATTTTTTAGTCTTATTTTTTCCCCCACACCTTATGTCTGATCTATCATTTGTGTTATTGACATATGTCTCCTCCACCGGCTTACCACATCGTTTATGTTGACGGAGCTACCCGATGGACACAGAATATCGCTTCGACCGCTTGGGCCCTCTATACCTTCTCACATGAACTGCTCCACTCCAACAACATATGTTTGGGCTCAGCAACCAAAAACCAAGAAAAATACAGAGTCGTTATTGGCCTCCTTTCCCAGGCTAGTCACCGCCACATTTGACACCTTAGTGTCTTGTTAGATTCCCAGCTTTTCGTCCTGCATCTCAACAATGTGTACTGCGTCCGCGATCCTTGCCTCTTCCGCAAATACTTGCAAGTTAGACTCTTATCTCGACATTTTGATTCAATAATATTTACACATATTCCTCGAAAGTTCAATCAAATAGTAGATAATATGTTAGATTGACATTTATCCCATCAAGACACCATTACACATACATAAATCATCAAAAGTCCATCACAGCATATAGATTAGACATCATGAAAAGCATCACAAAACATCATCACATGTGAACATCACAGAGATCATAAACATGTATATATATATATATATATATATATATATATATATAACGACTGTTTCATTAATGTTTACAAAAAATGGTACAAAATGTACATTGCTCGTAGGTAGGTGAGCTCCCTCATCCCTATAGGTATAAAATAGGTGTCACACTACCCTATACAAAATGGGCCCGCAGGCCTCTATAAATACAAAAAATATACATCAAGCACTCATGATGCCTCTAGAGCACCACCACCAATATGGAGGAGGTGCCCCACCAACTGGGGGTCCTCCAGGTCCTGGGGGCAGTCGTCCAGTCATAATTTCCCCCGCTACAATTGCTCTGCGGATCAAGGTCTGCAACTCTGCCGGAAGGCCCAAGCACTGCTCCAAGACTCCCTCATCCTGGACCTGAGTCCACATTCTCTCAGGCTCTCCCTGTAGCACCACTTCCTGACAGTGGAAATCCTCAAGCACCCCACCGGCCTCTCCCTGAGGTGCATTCGATGGCCCTGCACCAAGGTCATCGAATCTGCATCTCCTACCAACTCCCGCATCCTCGGTTGGCCTCGCATCAAACTCATCCCTCTGACATCTCTCTCCCGTCGACAACTCTCCCTGCGGCGGTCTCATGGGCCCCTAATGAGCCGATTCTCTAACCAACTCCACCTCTCTCCCTCACGGCCCCACATCTTCACACACAACAAACAAATGATAGCATCAACATCCATCCATACATAAAACATATGTTATACTATCAAAATCATAAAACATAAAACACATCAACATACCTCTATGGTCCCAAACCTCTCCAAGAGTTAAACCCATATCTAGGTCCTGGCGGTAGTCCATCCCACCATACGGGTACCACAATATAATCTGTGGCAACAGGTGCTACACATGCACCATATCGGCCGTAAAATAATGGCCACCCTCACCACCTCCATGTCATACCAAAACCGATGCCCATCGCATCAGTCGTGGCTCCCATGCATCAACCATCGACAACAATACTCTAGCGTGCAACATGGGAACCCTCTCTAAGAACCATGCCACCAAGATCGACCCAAAGGGAAAATCCCCTAAGTCGATAGCCCAACACCAGTTGAGCTACCTCATCATCTTGGTGTGTAGCATCAAGCCCCAGGAAAAATGTTGTCCACCCAATTCTCTCTGCATGATCCTCAACTGACCACCATTTATCCACTGAGTATCTAAGGATCCGTAGATCCTCATGATAATCATTGTGATGCAACGATGAACGAGTGCATCCATCGCCCCAATCCAAACAATTGAGCCTGACATAAATTCCTCCCCTGAACAGCATGTCTGTGTCAGGTCTGCCAAGTGTGCATCCCCTGGAAACTAGGGATCAGCAGGTAGGGCCCTCCTCTGAAAAGGGAGCCCGGTCAAGAAATACACATCCTCCATCACAAAGAAAGTTAGTTGCTCCCTCCGCACAATGAAGCACTGCATCTCAGTGCTCCACATAGAAATCATAAACTACAACAAGTACTCCTGTGCTCGCAGCAATGGGCAGTCAAATAACTTTAGAAACCCATATGCTGCCAAAGGTCCCCGAATGCCTGACTCATCATCTCTCATTGCCTCCCTGAGGCGCGTCCAGTCCCTCTCCCTCCAATGGACTGGCATCCTGAACTGATCACCTACATTCACACAAACAACACTTGATCAACCATCACAATTCATAAAATGAAAAACTTCAAAACAAATAAATTTTTTTTTAACCCCCCAACTTTGCCTCATGTGTGTGGCTGTCACCCCCATAGGTGCACACATATGCTCTCTTGTTATTCACATAGTTTCACATCAATGTGAAGCTGTCAAAGNCACAATTCATAAAATGAAAAACTTCAAAACAAATAAATTTTTTTTTAACCCCCCAACTTTGCCTCATGTGTGTGGCTGTCACCCCCATAGGTGCACACATATGCGCTCTTGTTATTCACATAGTTTCACATCAATGTGAAGCTGTCAAAGAAACAAACGTGCATCAATGTGCCTCTATCACACCCACAGACGTGCATTCATGCACACCTGTTCGTTACACAACTGTGCACTAGTGCATAGCTATCAGAGAAACAACTGCACACAGTGCGCAACTGTGCTTCGAACAAGCACGCAGCTAATGTGCACCTGTTTTACTCCCTCACGCACCCCCATGCATGGTTTTCCTCTTTACAATCGCGCACCCCAGCACAGGTATCCTTTGATTGCCCGTGCACTGGGGGGCCCACCCTCACAAAATCCCCCCGTATGACCCTGCCCAAAAAATAAACCCTAACTACTATGCAAGAGGATGAGACCACTAACCTGACTCTTGCAAATCTTGGATCGGCTAGCTCGAACTACCAGAATCTCCAAATATCCTCTAAAAACCTCTCGTAAACTCACTATGGCAGCAGGTACAAATGAGGTGGCAATGTGGGCCCTACAACTATATATAGTCCCTTTTTCCAAACTTCCATGCTCAATTATAGGAGCTCAAAGAATTCATTTTCCGATCCGTCTTCAGCCACGGGATCAAGATCCTACCACCTACACAGTCACATTCCCCGGGTCATCATCCATCCTCATCCCTAGGGGAGAATTTTTCTCACATCACGCCCACGTACACATGCTCATGTTCAAAATTATCGAATAATTGTTATATGTTCTTTATCTTCAGATATTGTTCACATCAGGTATTTAGATTTTATGTGTGTAGGTACTTGGTCATCACACCCCAACGCAACCCCTTCAGGTAAATACTCGACACTGGCATGTAGTCATTCCCTCTGAATACCAATTGCATCTCCTAGTCACACCCTATGACATTTTCCTGTAGGATCCTCAGATCCATCTCTGCAGTACTATCACCTCTGTTGCATTTCAAGTACTGTCACCTAGTAGCACTCTTCCCCATATGGTTTATCCCATTCATAGTCCCCCTTGGCACTTTGACACTCATGTTGTTTTCACCCCCTAGGGAAACCTAGGGATGGGAGTCCTGATAGTTTTACACATTTTCGAGAATCAACCACATACTCTTTCTCCTCATTTTTATAGCTTTCCCAATGGACTCCCAGGTTATCTCATCATGGTTCTAGCTTGACTGCACTTCCGCAGTATCATTAACCTTCCATTTCATCCACAATCAATTTTCCCATCTACAGATTGCCCTCCATTCATTTACCTCATACAGAAACCCACCCATGGGTCCCCCACCCTCCACCAGTTCTCCACACAACTTGCACCCTCACTGGCCAATCCATATTGCATTGGGGCACCCATTTCTATATCTGCACACTTACCCCAAATTATTCTTTATTCATTTGGTAATTGTACACAGCCTTTGTTTCCATCATTTACATAGCTTTTTGTTGTCGCCTTTAGCGACCTTCCTTTTTCGGCAAAGCAACCCCTGTCCCCTTGGTTGGGGCATTCCTTTACATTATACTCTTGTTGAAATCGTCCATAAACCCTGAGTATCCCATAGTCCATGTACCCCCGATCTCTTAGTTTGTCCACTTTGTCACGCCTCTGGCACAATTTCAACCCACATCTAGTCGTCCCCCTGACACTAGATCCAGTTTCACGGTTGCTGCCACTCATACTTTACATATATTCCCAACCAAGGGAAGTATTGAGTCTTACCACATCTTGACTTCGTCCATGTTCCTCATCAGTTCCTAATCTTATCTAGTGGATTTCATGAAGCCCTTTGCTTATTGGAGTCACGTCTTCCTTTTTGTCGACATCAACACAATTTCCAAAAGGGCGATAGTATATTGACTCTCATTACCTTTACAATGAGGAGTCTCAGAAGACACAGGGTGAACCGTAATTTCTCCCTATTGTCATTGGCCCCCTTAACATTTGACTTCAACAGAATCTCATGTTATGGTGGGACTTACTATGCGACTATTGCAGTTGTTTTATACTAGCCGAAGACCTTTGAATTTGTTGGGCCATCAATGCCTACGAACCATCGACACTTCTTACAGGTGTCATCGCCTCTTTTCAGAGTATGTTCACCATCATAATTGTCATCTACCATTATCAAACCTCCCCGGAGGGCGCTGCAGTTATCTACATCAGCATAAAGCTTCAGTTATTGCCTTACATTTTTTTGAGTTACATGACACGAGCATGGGGCATGCCCGCCTCGTTTGTACACAGATTTTATTTTTCCACACCTAGCAAAAGGTTTGGATCCCAGAGTTTCCCCTCTCCTTCCAATAGATCTCTCTTGCATTTCCTATCAACACTCTTTCTTACAATGGTACTCTCAGTAGAATAAACATTGATGTATTTCAGCTATACGTATTCTCCTAACCTCATACATCAAGGGGCATCTGTTATCAATGAAATTTCGTCCGCAAATGGTTATAGGAATCTAACATCTCCAAACACCTATTAGTTCACCCAAAACTTCAAAAATGAATTTCCAAAAGGCACAAACTATACAACTGGTTAAAAAATTAACATCCGCAGAAGAATTACAGGAAGTGCACGCACATGCGCAAGTCAGAAACATAAAAAGGTGCACATGTGCCCGATGTGCGACTATTTATGAAAAAACCCACACACACCTAAGAATGATGCATTTATGGTTCTTTTCAGCCCCCCACCCACTTCTGGTTCAGCTCCCAAGTCGATTTGACCCTCAAATCCAAGATGAATCTGAGTGGGGCGATGGTCAAAGACCTAAGGGTGCCCTAAAGGGCCCCTTGTTCACACTAAAGACCAGTTGGATAATGCCTCAAATATTTTCTATAAAAAGAGGCCATGGGTGCACTATGAATTCAAGAATCTCATTGTATTGTTATGCTGCCTCTATTCTCCTACAAGGAATCTCTTTCCTTCTTGGAGCATACTAGCATCATCTCATTAAGTTATTGACCTCACCTCTTGAGGGAATAAGCTTGGATTTCTTCACCATTTCGTTTCTAGTTTTCCATTTGTAAGAAGACATCTCACATAGGGGACTCAAGATCCCTCCCTTGGAGGACGAGGGGATCCATAAGTCCCCCTTTTTCCTTGGTGTTTTCCCACTAATACAATCTATCCATTGGTGGCATGAATATTGGTCAATTGTTTGATTAAGTTTGGTTCTAATTTCCTTATGCATTGTAGTTTTGTTTCTTTAGTTGTTATTAGATTAGTTGTTTGTTTATTTCATGTGATTGATTCATTTGAATCATACACTAACTTCTGTCCTGTTCAGCTGACCCAACTGGACTTGCAAGTGTCCCTCTTTTGCTCATTCAAGTGGAGAGAAGGATACAACAGGGCCACCAAAAAAATTGTAGATTCCTACATGACCCCTTGCTTAGAGTAAGTATCCCACCAATATTTAACATGGGGAACGACCTTGAGGAGTGAAAAAATGATCTTTTCCCTATCGGAAAAATTGTGGACCGAAAAATATCTTTCGAGAAAATTCAACCATTTATCTACAACATCTGCATCTATCAGTCCTTCAAATAACAAAATATAAAAATTTACCTATACCTTGAAGGGGGTTGCATGGCCACTTAATGAATATGCTTCTCCTGTGGGTAGATGTCAAAGGATCTGCGCGAAGTTGTCCATCATTTCATTCCTTTGTCATGCGAGGGATTTCTCGAGCAACATTTTAATAGGATCTCATGCTCCATCATCTTTATTTTTTTCCCCCATGGGTTTTTGTTGGGCTTGACGTGACCGATATTGTAATGAATCGATTGGTTCGAGTCCCAACTTCTTGTACCCAGATCTTGTTGGGGACATGTTGGTTGTGGAGCCTGATTACCTTCCTGATTCAAAGGTCTTTTGTTTTCATCCATGTTTATACCCCATGAAGTATTTACACCCCAGAAGTATGTACACTCTTCCATGTGAGGGAGTGCAGAGGGGGGTTACCCCCTCTGCGAGGTCTGGGGGGGCTATCCCCCTGGCTAGGGGGTATGGGGGAAAGCGGTCCCCTGGTGGGGGTTCAAGGGAAGCATCCCTAGATGGGGGTTCGGGAGTGAAGCCCCCGAAGGAAAATATTCCTTGTAAATATATATTGTAATTTCATTGTAAATATGGACCGTTCATTATAAGGTCACAGATCTAACGATAGAAATTATGTTAGGGTTTTTTTCCCTAGAAGGAAACCCTCTTTTATGAGGGAAATGTATTGTGGCTATGCATTATGGTGAATATTGTATTCTGATATAGGAGACTATGAGAGAAAGAAGAGGAAGTTACAACGGGTTTGTTGTAGGTTGTATCCCTTCACTTGCTAGATAATAATAAAGGAAGCACCTAACAATTTATCTGGTGGATGTAGCCCACACTAGGTGAACCACATAAATCTGTGTCTCTATTTTATTGTGTATATTTTGTGTTTTGTTTCCACATTTGTTTTATTTTATTGCTCCACGGTCTTGTTTTTCTAATAGGACATGCACGAAGAAAAATAAATGAAGAGAAGATCGCTTTGATACCACTGATCCGGATTTAGGAGTGGAACAAACTGATTAACAAACTAAATACAATAAACATGGAGATATGAAGAATAACAAAAATATACAGTGAACAATATCTTCTATTAAATAATGAAATAGGTTGGAGCTGTAAAATTGCAGAAATGAAACACTTGCTCGAATGGTGGTAGTTATCTCTGAGAAGAGATGTGGCTACTACGCGCATCCGTCTAAGAAGAATGGATTACCATGAGGATCCAGAGGCCTTTTTGATATAACTCATGAATTCCAAAACCCTAGACATCCAAAAACCTAACCCTAGAAGGTGAAACACCAAAAGTCATGTGGGCCCTATAGGTAAGTTGGTGTAATTTGGTACCTCAACTTCCAAGGGTTGCAAATTTTTCATATGACCTCTATTTTAGGCACGTGATAGCCCATTGGAAAGGTATTTCAAAGAAATACACATTCTGCCATCAAACTTTGACTATGTTTACAGTTTGACTATGGCGAATCACTGATCCAAAAAAACAATGTTTAGGGCCGCCAAACGACCTTGGAAGTACAACAAGATGTGTTGACATAAAAACATACAAAATAAGTGAGTTGGATTAGGAGAGAGGCCACCTGTATCCACCTGGAGGAAGTGTGGGGCTTCCAAAAAGCCCAAAAGTGTAGAACCCACAATTACAAAGCACTAAAAAAGAATGTGATGAACAAAAAACAGACACAAGGAGCCAGTTGTAATAGGTGGGTGGCCACCAATATCCACATGGATCACTATTACAGAGCTATCATTTCTCAATTAAAGAAACCTACCATTAATTTTATTACATTAAATGGATAATTACATCTCATTTATGAGTCGATGCTCAAAATATGTACAATCCTACATGTAATTAAGATGATTACAATAATTCGGAGCACATACAATGACTCTTGCATCAAAATATTAAAGGGCCTTTAATTGAAAAGGTTTTAAAATTTAAGATGGCGCGCCCTCCTTGGAATCCAAACTAGTTATGAATGTGTTGCATTGGGTGTTGAGTTTTCCTCCACTGTGCCTCATTGAATGATGAGGGCGATGCTCCTGCATCAACATGCCTCTTCTATAACACTGCCTCCCACCATTATTTCTTTATCAAACATAATATTAACCAATGTTCTCCCATGTCTTCATGTTATCATGGTTACATAAGAACACTAGAAAAAAACCAATCCTCATGAGTGTAACTAACTCTCACATCCTTGCAATTATTTCATCCCATAGCTGAAGCTAACTTGATACCTTTATAGTTTCTTACATACTAGAGTTGAACCATGCTCTGATGCCACTTGATGCAGAGGGCCTCCACCCCCTACCATCATATTACATATGAAACAAAACATTTTTAAGTTGTGCGTAGTTGGGACAACAATTTCCATAATTCTTATTCCTCATTTCTACATTACCCTTAGTTTTCAATTTGATCATTCTCCAACTTTAGGATTGTGCATCTTCTCTGATATATCCATGTTTGTTTCCATATAGAACCAGTAAATAGATGCTCCTAAAAAAACCAAACTGTATTAAACAGAAAATGGCACATTCACTTGCAACAACTCGTCTTCTGCTACAACACATCTTCTATTGTAGAACATCTCTACTATAATGCACCTCTAATATAAAACGTCTTTGTTGCAACACACCTATTGTTGCAACAAATAATCTTCCATGACACACCTATGTTGCAACACATCTCTTTCTACAACACATCTTCTATTGTGACACGCTTCTGTTGCAACACCTCTATTTTTTAACACACCTCCTAATGTGACACACCTCTTGCTGCAACATGCCTTCTATTGCAACATGTCTATGTTGTAACACACCTATGCTACAACACACCTTTGTTGCAACATGTCTTCTACTACAAAATGAGTCATTCCTCTTCTTGCAACTCATCTTCTGTTGTGACATGCCTCTGTTACAACACGTATTTTTTGTAACGCACCTCTACTGTAAAACAAAACCCACATCAACATAATGCATTCTGCCACAAATTATACTCAAAATCCTTTGTGCTACCGCCAACATAGCATCACTCTTAGATTGTGCCACACAATCATGAATCAATGGTTAACTTATCAATTATGGAACACATCTATGTATGCAAACATGTTAGGTCTATGGGACATACACATTCTTCCATGATCATGCATCTCTATGCTCATATTTATTCCGATAACTGCCCTCATTCTTGTAGATTTTAACCTTGTGCAATATTTTATTGCAAACATATTTTCAATAAAAGAACAAAAAAGATACAATGTAAAATACACACATTACACAGATATTTTTCCCCTGGAAACCCAAACCGTGAAAACCAACATATTCTATATTCATTCATCTCATACATTGTTTACAATACAATATACATATAGGAGCTAGCAGCATCCAAAACCCTAATCCAATGACCTGGATTATTAAACAACCCTAATTCCTTAATTGAAAAAAGAAAACCATTAGAGAAAAACCATGTGTCGAAAAACTGCCCAAAAATGGACACTAAAATTGAGGACCACCCAAAAATGGATGCGAAAAATAAGGAAAAAAAATTTCTGGGGCGATGCCCCTGAAAACCCATGCAGGGGGCTACAACCTCCCAAGGGGGGTCCTAGAGGCCCCCCTCTTACCCCCCTGCACGCCTGGCACAACATAGACACTAACTCTAGTTGTGCAAAGAATATAACACATACCCAACATTCTCCCACTTGTTGTTTTCTTTGCATACAAGGGGTTATAGGGTTACATAGTCAACAATCTAGGGAAACAATGCCCATAGATCCTCTACACCAATATAAATTCTCAGTGCTGACAAATTTTGTTAATGAATCTCCAAAATTCTTTAAAGTATCCACCTTCATGAGAAACACCTTATTTTATTCAACCATGTCCCTCACAAAGTGATATTGAAAATTAATATGCTTTGTCTTTGAATGATAAGTTGGGTTCTTCGCCAGAAAAATTGCACTTTGACTATCACACTCTATCCTTACATATTGTTGTACCAACCCAATACCTAAACACAATCTTTGTAACCATACTACTTCCTTTCTTACAAGAGTGTTTTCCATGTATTCAAATTCTATAGTTGAAAGTGCCACTACAGACTGTCAACTACTTCCTTTCTTACATGAGTGGCTGCCATATATTCAAATTATGTAGTTGAAAGTGCCACTACAGAATGTCTTTTGATCATCCAACTGATTGCTCCTCCAAACAGGTTAAACACATACCCACTTGTAAATATTATACAATCCATATCTCCAGACCAGTCTGCATACAAAAAGTCATGTATTTCCAACACTCTGTCCAAAACTGGTCTTCCTTGGTAGCATAATCCATAACTAATAGTGCCACGCAAATACCTGAAAATATCTTTACTATTGTCCAATGCTCCTTCCCTGGTTTTGACATATACTTGCTCAAAAATCCCACTTCATGTGAAATGTCCGGTCTAGTACAAAACATTGCATACATCAAACTACCAACCATACTCGCATATGGAACACGAGACATTTCCTCCTCCTCTTCTTGTGTCTTGGGAAACTGATCTGCAGATAACTTTACACATACATGAATATGGACCCTGTCCGGTTTATATTCCTGCATATTAAACCTCTACAATATTGTCTCCACATATTTTCTCTGATTTAACCAAAGTTTCTTGTCTTTTTTATCTCTTTTAATTTCCATTACCAAAATGAAATTTACAACACCAAGATCCCTCATGTCAAATTTAGAGGACAACTGATTTTTCACATCCTAGATAATCTCCTTGTTGTTTCATATCAACAACATATCATCCACATACAAGACAAAATAAATCAATTGATCACCAGTTAATTTAAATTACACACAGTGATCCTCTTTGCTTCACAAGAAGCCAAGTCCCAACATATAAGTATCAAATTTTTTATACCACATCCTTGGTCATTGTTTTAAACCATATAGGGACTTTTTTAGCTTGCATACCAGCTGCTTCTTTCCCTTCACAACAAATCCTTATGGTTTCTTCATATATATTTCTTCTTCTAGATCCCCATGTAGGAATGTTGTCTTCACATCCATTTGTTCTACTTCAAAATCAAATGCAGCAGCAATAGATAACATACATATAATAGAACTTAACTTGGCAACAAGAGAAAAAATCTCACCAAAACCAATTCCCTCAACATGGGAATAACCCTTTTCTACTAATCAAGCTTTGTATTTCTCCACTTTTCCTTCTGCATTCAGCTTCTTTTTAAATACCCATTTGCTTCCAATGGGATTTCTTCCAGTCTAAAAATGTACTATATTCCGAACCTCGTTCTTATCCAAGGTTGTCATTTCTTCAAACATGGCCTTTTTCTAGTGTTTTCCATCCTATGAATCTACTTCCTCCTTAATAGTTCTAGGATCATCACCAGTAATAGACAAAGAAAAATTTGAATGGAAATAATATGGAGTATACCTTTCCATTATCCTTTTTTCCAGCACTGATCTCCTCAATATTTGAGTATGATGATATTCTTCTTTTGATTCCTTTTCTTATGTAGAGTCTGATTCATCATTCTTTGGCTCAAACTCTATTTTCTCTGGTTATTCCTTACTTGGTAGGACTTCTTGTTTGATAACATTCTTCATTTCTCTAAATACCATATCTCGGCTATATACAACCTTCTTATTTTCTGGGTTTCCAATCTTATAACCTTTGAGACCATCTTTACACCCAATAAAGAGACACTTTCCAACCTTTTTATATAGCTTACTCATGTTTTCCTTTGGAACATGAACATAAGCCTCACAACCAAATACCTTAAGATGTATGAGAGAAGGTTTCTTACCATTCCATACCTCTTGTGGAGTCTTGTCATCCAGTTATGATGAGGGTGATCTCTTGACCAGGTAACATGCAGTACCCACTTCCTCTGCCCATAATTATCGCCCTAACCCAACACCACTGAGCATGCACCTTTCTTTTTCCATCATTGTCATGTTCATCCTTTCTGCAAATCCTTTCCGCTGAGGTGTATATGGAGTAGTATTCTTCCTTTCTATACCACATTTCTTACATAATTCTTCAAATTCATTCCCAAAAAACTCTTCACCATTATCTGTCCTCAACACAGATGATTTTAGGGGCTAAATTTCGCTCATGGGATAATTTTCCATGGTTTTTCCAAAAATGAGATTCGCTATTTTAAAAATTATTTGGCCCAAATTCTATAGGATAAATGATCTAACCTTAAAAATAGCCAAAAGTTTATAAAAACTATATAAAATACTTAGAAATTTGAATATTTTTACAAAAATATTCCCAAACATTTATAGTTGACATATGAAGGATTAGTAAGATTCGCCAAGGTTTCTACATTTTAAAATACGTTTTCATCCTTAAAATCATCCCTGGTCCTCAACACCTTAATTATTTTCTCTGTTTGATTCTTAACAAGAGATTTAAACACTTTAAACCTGTCAAAGACTTCAAGGAAATATATCCAAGTATTCCTTGAGAATTCATCTATAAATGAGACATAGTACATAGATTTTCCCAATGATGGAACCGACATAGGTCCAAACACATCACTGTGCACTAGCTGTAAATTTCCTTTTACCCTCGTTGCACCAGAGGGGAATATTACCCAATTATGCTTCCTATATACACAATGTTCACAAAAATAAAAATCCAGAGAGCAGTTAGACATACCTTCAACCATACCTTTACCATGTAGTAGTCGAAGACCCTTCTCTCTGATATTCCCTAGTCTTTGATGCCACAACATAACCTTTTCTCCAGAGACTATAGGAGTTTTTTCTTCTTCTGCTCCAATATCAGAAACAATGGAACTATTACACCCATCACTACTAGTGATTCCTTGCAGCTTATACAAAGTTCCAATCTGAAGTCCCTTTAGCAACACCATTTCTCCTTGAACCATCCGGCAGGTTTCTTTTTCAAATATTGTTTTTACCCTTGCATCGTCCATTTTTCTTATATAAATAAAATTTATGGCCAATCCTGGGATGTGCAGAACACTAGACAGTGTTCTAATCCTTCCATCTATGAGCCTCAAATTGACTTTTCCTTGTCCTATGATTTTGGTTTTCAAGTCATCACCTAGGAAAACATTACCTCCATCATACCTTTCATATTCATAGAACCACTCCCTGTGGAGAGTCATATGAGAAGATTCACCTGAGTCAACCAACCATGCCTCATGATCTGCATGTGTTCTTGAAGAATCCAAGTACACATCCCATGCTTCTTCCTTGGAGGTATTTTCTTCTGTAGAGGGAGCCTCTTCAAATCCCTTCACTTTCTCAATGCTTTTGAATCTACATTGCTTCTTGAAGTGCCCTTCTTTTCCACATCTCCATCATATCTTTACAAAATTTCCAAGAGATTTAGATCTACCCTTAGACTTAGATCTCCCACTTGAGGACTTGGATATATTTCTTTCCTAGGAGCATCCTCTTGCAAATAATGCATATGTGCTCTATCCTTCCATGTTCTTCCGTCTCATCTCCTCCAACAACAAGGATGAGACCATATCATGGAAACTTAAGGTAGTTGTATTGCTACTTATGGCCACAACCAGACTATCCCATGAGTTTGGTAAAGAGAATAATAAACTGATACACTTATCTTCATCTGAAATTTTAATCTCAACATATAAAAACTAACTTACCACAGTATTGAAGGCATTCAGATGCTCTGTCACTGAGTCTCCATCTCTCATCCTCAGGTTATACAACATTTTCCATAGAAAAAACTTATTTACCAGGGACATAGACTGATACAAGTTCCCCAACTTATCCCATAACTCCTTGGTTATAGCTTCCCCTGACACATTAAGTAATACTGAATCTGAGAGATACAATCAGATTGTGCTCTTCGCCTTTCGATCCAAATTTTTCCAGTCATATGCTGACTTTCCTGTAGGTGTAGTGCCTGGATCCATCGCAACCCACTGATATTTGTCTACCAACGGATCTTCCATATTGAGCTTCCATAGCTCAAAACACTTCCCATTAAATTTCTCGATCTCTATTTTCGAACTGATCACCATTTCTCTTCACTTGAATAATCAATACAACATATCTCCCACTGTAACAAGGCTTATAACACTCTCGAGTTAAACCCCTGATCACAAAGGCACCCCCCTAAAGCCAATAATTTCTCTAATACCAAATGTATATTTTAACCTTGTACAATATTTTATTGCAAACATGTTTTCAATAAAAGAACATAAAATATACAATGGAAAATACACACATTACACAAAGATTTTTCCCCTGGAAACCCAAACCAGGAAAACCGACATATTCTATATTTATTCATCTCATACATTGTTTAAAATACAATATACATATAGGATCCAACGACATCCAAAGCCCTAATCCAATGACCTGGATTAGTCAACAACCCTAATTCCTTAACCAGAAATAGAAAACCATCGACGAAAAACCATATGTTGAAAAATAACCCAAAATGGACATGAAAATCGAGGACTGCCCAAAAATGGGCACAAAAATCGAGGAATTTTGTTTTTGTTGTTATAGTCATGCAAAGAATATAACACATACCAAAAAATTCTAACAATTTCCTTCCACTGAGCTCTCACCACCACATGGTACTTATTAAACTATATGACGAGGGTTATTTCATAAATTCAAGGATATAAAAGGGATCATCAATCCTCCAAATAGCCTCTCCCAGAACTGCATACACCTACAGATGATCACAATTCCATGCATGAATTTCCACATACCCGTGCTCACATGTAACATAGTAACACAATATACTATTCACCACTAGTATTTATTCATTCAACAATGGAATTTAACTTGCATCCTTTCATGTCAATAACACAACAACATAACATCATACAATATTTCATCCACACACAAACACAAGGGTAATTATGCAAAAACCTATCTTTTATTCATTTCTTACAGAATACAATACATCTACTCCATAGTCAGATATGAGTTTACAATCTCAGTTGGATTTCCAGGCCGAAGCCCATGGAAACTTCATCCACTTCTCTCTCTCACTATCTCATGCAACATGTTCTCTTACTGCCTCTGCAAGCTCCCTGCAAGTTATTCTATGTTGTGTTCTATTCCTTCGGAAACTATTCGCTTCAGTTTCCTATCGGATTCCTCATTCCCTTTCACCTTCCAAATTTAGATTTGTCCTTCCCTCGATGAATATTCCCCTGCATGTGACCTTCTGGCTTTCCCCAATAACACATTCTTCATCCATGCATATTTTCCTTTTGTAACATTTTGTGTTCTCCTTCCATGAATTTTTCCTTTACAGCGACCTATCAATCAAATTAAAATGTCTATGGATCCCCCCTGTAGTAGTGCCCCATCTGCTACACTTCCACTCTATGCAACATTCACTTGATCTACAACATTGATGTTACTTCCCGCAGTATGTCATATTATGTTTCTATTTATTTCCTATGACACTTAATTATTGTTGTAACCGCTCTATCACGTACCATAGCCTCCTTTGCCATGTCACCTCTAGGATGATTGTGACGCTCTTGCATTACTAAATAGGGTCATAAATGAGCTTTGGCATAACCAAATATTGTGGTCGTCTCTGATATTTTTATAGATATATGATCATTCTAAATCTTGACCCTAAGCTAATTTTGGAAAAATCATTACAAAAAAGTGAATTGACCTCATTTATTGTTGATCCCATGAGGAGGATTACCTGAGGTCAGTAGTGAAGCTTACCTTTTGAATTTTACCATGTGGCCACCTCAAAACTATCTAGTCACTAGGGTATTGAAAACAATAATATAACACACTAAATACAATATTTTTATAGCCTATTTTCCTCCAGGATTAGAGAATATACCTTCTAGAGGGGAAGTTTCAACTCATCATTTGATGCTGCTAATTTTGGCCATTCATATCCCTCATTTATTCATGGTTTCCCTTCATCTATGAAAGAAGTGAGTAAATGAAGTATCCTTTAGGTATATATGTTAGCTAGAGGGAAATTGTTTGGTTGATATGAAGTTGTGAACAAAGGACATTCCGAGGATGACAATATTATTACTGATTCAGATCTACTTCTTCCTGTTGATTTTTAAATAAGATAGGATTAAGCATGAAGTTCATTCCATTTTAGCATTTTACTTAAACCATAAGCAATTTTTTGCAGCAACCAAGGTCACAAGAAGAAACACCATGCACAAGTACACAAGAAGTATCCTGGGAAACCCTCTCAACAAGGGAAGAAAACCCAGCCAATCCTTTGCTATATTCTTCAAGATAAATACCTCCACCACCATAAATACCTAGCACACAAGAGGATTCTTACAAACCCTAGAATACTAGCATCCAAGAGAGGTGCACACTTTTCCCAAGAACAAGTGTTTGCTGAAATTTCCAAACTCACACTTTTATTATGATTTCTCAATGGGGAATTTAACTTTATTTATATTAGACTGAACCTGTCAACATAAGTGTCTATTGGCACAACATGGCTGACCTCAATAAATCACAATATAATTAATAATTACCATATTAATTATCTTTTACATTAATTAACTTTCACATTAAGGTGGAGCCGACTTGTACTATTGTGGGTGGGAAATCCCTCCTACGGACTAGCACTAAGAGTTTTTATCATGCATGAAGAAATGACCTAAAGATTCTTACTTCTTACAATCATCCCATGCCTAAACCCCCATCACTCATATGTAAATACAAGGCTCAAGAGATTAAGTTGACGTACCTTATTTTTCGTGTTTGATGTCGATCCCTTTTCGTGCTTGGTCATTCTTTGACTGCAACTCTTCTCCCAACACTGACCTGCATTCACAAAAGAAAAAAAAATAACTCCACATGCATTTGATATATGAACTAATGGGTTATAGATTTAATCAATCATACAATCAATATTGAAATAATGACAATCTCATATGGCGGGACGGGAAAAGCGATTATTTTATTAACTTCACAATGATACCTTATAATGATAAAGTTGGCTACTGCTCCTCGATCTTGGTCTTGGGCTCTTCTTCCACTGTCTTCCAACTGCTTTTCTCTATACTTCTCTTTGCACAAGGATGGCTAAAGGTTGGGACAAAGGTAATGCTCAATCGGGTATGGTTTCTTTACTATGATTTTCCTATTTTCTAATGGGACCGTTACCCCTTCTTTTATAGGCTAGAAGGAGCTAGGTATTTGGTCGAATGACCGGCCATGCATGGATGAAAGGTTTAGTTAACTTACCCAAAGATGTGTGTTCCATCAACAAATTTCCTTTTTTCGTGCTTCTGTAGGTCCACGTGGGTTGTAGTGGGTCAGCTAGCATGGACATTGTAGATACACGTGGGTTGTAGTGGAGCAGGGTGCGTGGGCCTTTAAAAAAGGAATTTTTAAGAAAGTTGTTCAGTAGTGTTTTGGTAAAAAAGGAATCTGAGATGGCCTGATGCTAGGTAAGCATGTCTGGTGAAAATTAGGGTTATAATAGATGCCCCCTAATGTGTTAAGTCAGAAGAGCATCTAATGGCCGAAATACATTATCAATCTTCACCAACATACCAAACAAGTGAGCCCAAGGAACAGGAATCGAGAGGTGCCATCTGCAAAATAACAATTGTCTCACCAAGGTGGGCATACCCATGCTCGGGATGAAATAAAATCATGGCTACCAATCAAATACATTGCATATCCATGTCATATAACTATATAAAGTGTATCCACGAGCAATACACAGCTGAGCTACATCTCGAAATCAAAAAGATATACATGTATAGTATCCATCTTCTAGAAGCTGATAAGGCTTGATGGCTGGAGATAAGGTATTCAGAGCTCGAGAAACAACTTCAAAATCTTTAAAACTTGGGTAGGAGTGTAATATGAGTGTACGAATTCAATACCCATAGGTCTTCGATGGCTCGTCGGTCATGGACTAGAGAATCTTGATGATCAGACTGAAGGCTTCATTGATTTAGAACAAAGACTTGATTGGACTTTGAGGATGGTCAGGCATGAGGGAAAGAGACAAACTACAGAGGGGCCAAATCAAGCTTAGAAAAAATTCCCTTGGGCAATAACACGACAAATGATGAGACTCAGGCAGCATGGAATTTGACATAAGTTCACGATGCAGGAGGCAACACAAACTCTCCATATGTTTGGAAGAATAACCAAACGGAGGAGGACACAACTCTATGTAGCGATAACAACTTCCTAAGGTTGTATTAACTCCTAGAGCTTGATGAACAAACAGAAGGATGTGCTTTGTCCAAGGGCGACTCATTGTGCTGCCAAATAAAAAGAAAATATTTTTCCCTTCCTCTTTTTGGGGTATATTTGATTTTTTTGTCTTTTTCAATAATTTTAGAAAAAGAATAAAAGAATGTTATGTTACAAAGGAGGGATGAGTGTCGCAAACATATGATCTCGAGGCGCAAGGAAAATACTAATGTTCAAAGTAAGGACACTCGGGAAAATTCTCTCTTGGGGCCAAAGGTTTCAAGATGCAGATGCAAAGTGCTACAAGGCTTGCGTATAAGGCATGCTTCAGATGGTTCAGTTGAGAGCAACATGGAGTTGGCATTAGACCAAAGACGCAGGTATGCAAATGAAGTTAACAAAACAAACAATGGTAACGTCCTTCGATGTAAGTTTAACAAGCCCAGAGAAGGTAAGCTCGGTGGTTTTCATATTTAGAGAGTCTGAAAAACGTAAAAGGAGACTCCAATGGGGTACCTTTTTCGAAGGTAGTCTAGTCGATTCGAAAAAGAGGTAAAATAGCACTGACAAGACATCTATTCAAAACCATTTTAACGAGTGTGATAAAGACAAGATCACTCGATGATTTTTTCATTTTTAAGGATTCTAAAAAAAGCTTAACTATGGAGTCCGTCAGGAATGTTCTTCTGGACCATTTTAACGAGTGTGAAAGAATAAGGTCACTCGACGATCTTTTCAATTTTAGGGAGTCTGAAAAGAGATTAACTATGGACTCTGTGGGGGTTTCTTTTTCATAAATTTAGTCCCTTAGGCCCGAAAAAGGGTTAAAATTATACCTAAGAATACTCTTCTAGAGATCTGAAGCCTCTAGAGTATACCTTTGTTCGTATAGTTGACCGTCCGGACCAAAAAAGGGGTAAACTACTGTCGGATAGATGTGACTTCAAATTTTAGTTTAATGAGCATGAAAGGCCATAAGATCGCTCGACAATATTTTCATGTTTAGAGGGTCTTAAAAGGGAATAAAAGAAGACCCGTTGGGGATACGAATCATGTATGAAACTAGTTCAGGTAGAGCCCGCTGCTAGGCTCAGACCAAGATTCTCTTCGACTGTCAACTTGGAAAGTCTCCCAAAAGGGAAGAAAACACAAACCACCGTGTAAGTCCTCCCTCGGTATAGAAACCGTAGTCATAGCTTCAAGGATAGCCTCATCTAAAGGCAATTCAAAATCTGAGAAATCACGCAAATGAGGGTCGACAGTCCCAATGGGTGAAGTAAACTGATCATACTCCATATGACAATGGAGGTTCTGGCCAGGAATGGCAGAGTCTATAAACGAAGAATCACAAGCACGAGGGCTTGAGGATCTACAAACAACGAGATCAGACTCGGAAGGATACTCAAGCCTACTTGGACCAAGAGGGGGAAACAAGGGCTCCCATGCCCCCATTGGATAAACCAATGGATCAATTGCTGAGACTAAGTCTCGAGAAGGCCAACATGGTTTCACAGGTTCCTTCTCAGAAGAAATTGAACATTGAGGATAAGATGCCACATAAGTAACTCGTGGTGGGGTAGAGTCTACACGAACATATAAAGGGGTAGTCTAAAATAATGTCAAATTAGGATGGTTATTATTAGATGCCAGCTGGTTGATAGTCACAATGCTTCCATTGTGAGGGAAATGCATCACCCAGAAGAGCGTAGACACCACAACATTCATAGCATATACATAATCACGCCCGAGAAGCATATTGAAATCTAACGGGCCTTTCACCACTATAACATCAACAAGGATAGTCTTCCCACCTAAAGATATAGGTAATTGAGGAAGAACCCCCAAATATTCACTAGGATATCTATCAAAAGCCAACAACTCATGCAAATAAGACACAATCTCGGGAGATCCCAAGACTTTCCAAACCGAGGAGGATAAAATACTTGCGGAATCTCCTTCATCCACAATACATCGATAAATGTTTGTTGAATTAACTTGAACCCTTATTTGAAAAGGATCATAATAAGGAAGACGAGGCTCAAAAAGATCATTCCAATCAAAGGAAACCATCATAGGGCTTGGAGGGGGTGTACTCGGAACGAGTATAATGACCCCTTGTTCTGAAAGTACTGAACTGGAAACACTAAAAACATAGTTGGTAGACACTTCACTCCCCAAGAGAGGACTGGGATCAGTCGAAGACTGCGTCGACGTGACCACTTTCTCAACCAATGGCTACATAGGCTGAGAGACTACATGGTATAAAGGCACCTCACCCCTCAAAAGAGGAGTGAGATCAACCGATGACTGCATCGGCGTGACCACTTTTTCAACCAATGGCTGCATAGGCTAAGAGACTACATAGTCTAAAGTAACCTCACCCCTCAAAGGAGGAGTGGGATCAGATGATGACTGCATCGGTGTGACCACTTTCTCAACCAATGGTTGCATAGGCTGAGAGACTACATGGTCTAAAGGCACCTCACCCCTCAAAAGAGGAGTGGGATCAGTCGATGAATGCATCGACATGATCACTTTCTCAACCAATGGTTGAATAGGCTGAGAGACTACAAGGTCTAAAGGCACCTCACCCCCCAAAATAGGAGTGGGATCAACCCATGACTGCATCGGCATGACCACTTTTGCAACCCATGGCTGAATAGGCTGTGAGACTACATGGTCTAAAGGCACCTCACCCCCAAATGAGGAGTGGGATCAGTCGATGACTGCATCAACATGACCACGTTCTCAACCAATGGTTGAATAGACTGTGAGGAAACCTCAAAAGACTTAGAATCAGAAGAGTTGGCAGACAGGGACCAAAATCTTTGTACCTATAAAATTTCAGGGCACAAATGAGTAAGGTGATCTCCCTTGCAAATCTTACAAGGGAACTTAGGCTTACGTTCTATCCATCTAGGTTTCTCAATAGAATTAATGGCCCCAACATGACTAATAGTGGTTTCTTACACATCTCCAACATGACTTGCAAAGGTTAGTGATGGGTCGATAACATGACCTGAAGAGGCTACAGACCTATTACCAATATGACTAGCAGTGACTAGAATTTTTCCCCCAGCATGACTTGCAGAGGGTGGGTGTGTGCCCCCATCATAACTTGCATAGGTTGGGTGCTGGTATTAAATGTGACTTGCAGAGGTTGTCGACCCATCTCCAACATGACTCACAGAGGTTGGTGATTTCTTCTTTTTATTCTTCTTCTTTCTATTTCGTTTAGACTTCCGGTTACTAGTAACTGTACTTTCACCAGAGGTGGGAGAAGGAGGAGGATAAGACTTTGCTGACGAAGAAACATCAATAGGGTGCCCATGACATAAAGTGCTTAACTGAGACGCTTCAAGAGCATTTGGTACATTTGGAATGGTACCCAACCAAACCGGTAATCCCACATTCAACCCAGGAATGTACAAAGTGGCCATCAAAGGGACACCAACATTTCCGAGGAAAGGAAAAGCACAAGAATCCCCTTGCGAAGGGGTTCCTTGGTTGGTATCATCAGGAACTTTAGCCATGAATATCTTATGCATAGGTTCTCCCTTTATGGGATCACTTAAGTCCGTAAAAGTCTCACACACTGACTCTGAAGAACCAGTGTTATCAAAACAATGCCTATAAAGAGGCGGCTCCACGTTTCTAAGTGAAAGACTGAAAAGTCCTCTCAACCGGTAGAGTGGGAAGTATACCACCAAGAGAACTTTTATGTGCTCACAGACTTTGTCAATGAATCTGCAGCATTCTTCAAAGTGTCAACCTTTTCCAGCAACACCTTCTTTTCCTCAACCATGTCTCTCACAAAGTGATATTGAACATCAATATGCTTTGTCTTCGAATGATAAGCTGGGTTCTTTGCCAGGAATATTGCACTCTAACTATCACAGTCTAATCTCACTGCTTGTTGTACCAACCCAATACCTGAACACAACCTTTGTAACCATACT
>JASDQU010816297.1:27929-41635 GCA_032191745.1 Picea mariana
TGGCTCTGATACCATGTTAATGTTTATGCCATTATTATAGTTCTTTGCATTTCATAAGATAAGAGCATAATAAGAACAATATCACTGAGAAATACACATCCACAAGAGACACAACATTTATCCTGGGAAACCCTCTAGGGGAAGAAAACCCAGCAAAAACTTCCTTATCATAAATGGCTTATACAATGTTCAAGAGATAACTCAAACCAATACAGATAGTCCTCCCCAAGAGATGCACCACTCTTCGTCTCCTCTCTCCAACTAGTAATTGCAGCTTTCCTCATAAGAGAATGAGCAAGTGAGTTGTGTTAGAAGTGAGGCGCTAGCCTCTTATTTATATCAATCTGGCACGTGTGAAGAGTCACCATCTGGTAGCGCCGACCTCTCACTCTGGGTGGGTAAACCCACCTTTAATTAATTCTGGCCCTTCCATTATAACTGTTGGGGCCGACTTCTTATTCTGCACTTTGTAATTGTCCGATGACCAATCCACAAAAGGGGATTTGGTCCTTATACAATTACGGACATGATTAATCCTCAATGGGGATTAATCCAATAACAATAATAATAATGATGACATGATTCATCCGCAATGGGGATTTAATCCAATAATAAAATAATAATAAGAATGCTCTTCACAGTTACATTATTTCAACACTTCACACACTCAATGCTATATACTCTGCTTCTGTGGTACTCAAGTCCACAAAGATTTGTTTCCTATTGCACCGGGAAACCATGGCAACCTTCATGATAAAACAACAACCGAATGTTCTCTTTCGTCCCACTGTACTCTCTGTCCATTCTGCATATCCCTGCAAACTCAAGTCTACATTGGAGGCATATCTCGGGCCATATCTAACTATGCCTCGTAGATATCTCAATACATGTTTCATTGTTGTCTAGTGAGTTTGTCTCGGTTGACTCATTAATTGGATAAGTACATTCATTGCATAACATATATCGAGTATGGGTTTAACCAGATACATCAGTGATCCAATCAGTTGTGGAACAATCTCATCTGAATCATCATCATTTATTTTCTTCAAATTCATCATCATCGGTGTTAGTTTGGATTTTTATTCTGTCATAATGAACTTCTTTAATATCCTCACTATATATTTTCCTTGACTCTGGAAAATCTCATAGGTCATTTGTCATACTTATTTTCCCAAGAAATAGTGCATCATACCCAGATCCTTCATCTCGAAATCAGAAGTCAAGGCTTACTTGTATCTAACAACAAGGCTTTCTGAATAAGTCACCAAAATCAGACTCTCATCACCAACAATGTAATAATGTAGAATTGGATCAACAACACTCTTGCTGAAACCCAACTCATCAAGAATCCATCCATCTGATGTGGTTTCCAACTCATGGATGGTAGTATGGATGGAAGTTTATCAGGATTACTGGATCAAGTGTCTCATCATAGACAATTCCCTATGTTTGTGGAAATCCTTTGGCTATATATCTCCCTTTGTATTTATTGACACTTCCATCAATTGCATGCTTGATCTTATAGATTCACTTGGAAGTCACCAAATAATTTCCTTCTGGTCTTTGAACAATATCTCATACATCATTATTTAAGGTATAGTAGTATTCTTCTGTCATGGAAACGTTCCATACCTGTTCACCTATCGCTTCTCCATGTCAAGAAGGCTCATAATCAATGATGTGGCTCATGGCTGAAGAGTAGCTAAAAAATCTCTTTTCTTTCTCGGGATGTGCCTTGATGGGCTTGTGTGTTCCTCTGCCTCCTACAAAGTTTGTCGAGCCTATGCAGACCATTTATTCCCTACTGCAATATCTTTGGGCATATCAACTAGAGCAACTGGGTCAACTGGAATAATGTCTTCCTCCCTCTAAACTGTTGAAGGGGGAGAAGGTATTGTCTCACTGTAAATATCCATCTGAGATTCTCTGGATATTTGAAGGGTTATCTCTTCTTCAAAATAAACATCTCTTCTAGTCTCAATCTGTTAGGAATGTAGATCTGATATATCTTCGAAGATTCATTGTTATCTCATAAATGTATCATTTCTCCTTGAAGGGTCTAGCTTGGACCTTTTCTCTTTGGGTACATGAAAAATACATTGGGCACCCAAATATTTTGAAGTGTTCAATCTTGGGCTTCACTCTGGTGAAGGCTTCCTCGGGAGTTATGTTCTTCAAAATCTAGTGAGGACTCATATACTGTGTCATGTATGCTTCTACCTACATAATCATATAAATATTCTTTATCATGTATTATTGCATTGGTTTCCTTAATGATGGTTCTGTTGTTCCTCATTCTCAAATATTTTTGACTCCCTCTAAAGTCTGAAGTATAACCATATTCCTTTGTTAACCTTCATGAAACAAGAGAACAAACAAGAGGAAACAAAACAATAATATCTCATAAACGAGAATAATGAGTACATCTCTAAAATCAAAACAATTTAGGGATTGTTGTCACAACTACAACACCTATTTGTAATGTAGCAACTTTAGAAATGTAGGTTAGAGGCATGATAATTAAAGAAATCAAACTTGGAGTCTTCACTTTCAGTGTGTTGTTCCTCTGAATGCACTGAGATCCCTCTGGATCCATGACTTCAACAAAGGTTCCTTCCTCCTGCAATTTCCCTCATGAAAATGATACAAATAATATATACAAGTGCATACCTGAGGATGCTGATATGATTTCTCCAATGGCACCTAGCTGATCTCTGTCCTCTCAGATATTTATGAGGAAGGTGGTCACGGTGTCACCTTTTGTCATCTTGTTATTTTGACGTCGGCCCTTCAATGTAAGGGCTTGAATAGATGATTGCCTTCCTTGTCTTGACATCATCTTCCTTCCATTCATTGATAATTGTCTCTGGTAAACCTTTTTGTATCACCCACAATAATTCTTCCTCTGAAGTCTTGTCTTCTAGGAACTTGAAGTTGCTTGATCCATCAAGCTTATCTTTCATCATAGTTTTGTTCATTATATTTTTAGATTCTTCACAAACCCTTGTCAACTGGGCTAGAAAACCTAATGGCTAGGCTAGGATAGAAACCTTAAGTTTTTTTGGGATTATAATTGCCAACAATAAGCCTTGAAAGTCATAAGAACACAAGTAATATTGAAAGCTTCTTCATAGATCCACAAAAACCCTAAAACCAGAAATCTGCAGAAATTTGTGAAACCCTAGAAACCCTAGGGCCAAAAATAAAAAATTCTCATAATTTCACTTTAAGGGCTTCT
This sequence comes from Picea mariana, assembly GCA_032191745.1. Classification (NCBI taxonomy): domain Eukaryota; kingdom Viridiplantae; phylum Streptophyta; class Pinopsida; order Pinales; family Pinaceae; genus Picea; species Picea mariana. Next base: position 31,168 of record JASDQU010816297.1, read on the forward strand.
GGAGGGGCGTTGAAGGAGGTCGTATGCTCCTGTCCAAATTTCAGCCCCAACATCCAAGTGTGAAGTGATGAAAAGGCCAAACAAGAGAGGGTTATATAGATTTTACAGAAACCCTAGAGGGTCGTATAGATTTGCAGAAAAGGGAGGAAGACTACTTTAATGTTTGTGCAATGGGTTCTTCAAGACATGAGCTCTGATACCATGCTAATTTTTCAATAATATAGGATTAAGCATGAAGTTCATTCCATTTTATCATTTTACTTAAACCATAAACACTTTGTTGCAACAACCAAGATCACAAGAAGAAACACCATGCACAAGTACACAAGAAGTATCCTGGGAAACCCTTCTCAACAAGGGAAGAAAAGCCAACCAATCCTTTGTTATATTCTTCAAGAAAAATACCTCCACCACCATAAAGAAATAGCACACAAGAGGGTGCTTACAAACCCTAGAATACTAGCAGCCAAGAGAGGTGCACACTTTTCCCAAGAACAAGTGTTTGCTGAAATTTCCAAACTCACACTTGTGTTATGATTCCTCAATGGGGAATTTCCTTTATTTATATTATACTGAACCTGTCAACAGAAGTTTCTATTGGGACAATAGTTCCAACCTCAATAACTCATAATATAACTAATAATTACCATATTAATTATCTTTTATAATTAACTTTCACATTAAGGTGGGTCGACCTGTACCCTTTACATTACAAATAAGGTTACAGGTAAGTTTGACTCTTGAACAATATAGCAAGGGATATCATACACCCGCTAGTGCTCAACCACTAGGGGCACATCCATCTGTGTTCAACCATAGGGATGTACACATATCTATCTCACTATGTCTCACAGGAGAACCACACTCACTAGTGCTCAGCCACTAGGATCATGTTCACATGTGCTCATCCACATGAACGTCCAACTCAACAGATATTCTTTCTCACTGCCTTACACTGTAGAATCATCTGGATTTCATCATCTCAACTCTCTGCTCAGAGGAGGCTAATACATCGTTTTCATCTTTGTCTCAGAATGATGCACCCAGCTCATGGGATTTCACACGTTCACCTGTGCTCAGCCACATACATGTCCAACTCAGCAAATCTTCTTTCTCATTGAATTACATAGGAGAATCATCTAGAGTATCATCTCAACTCTTTGCACAAAGGAGTTCAACACAATGTTCCAATTCTGTCTCAGATAAGAACCACACACCCAACTCATGGGATCTCTCTCAAGTCTGTGTCCTAGAGGATGTCTCACACAGCGGTAATCATCAACACTCCCTCTCAGCTAGGGAGGTATTATCCATCATGCTAATTCTCTCAAGGAAGTACTCAAACTTTTTCTTGGTTGTAGTCATCAACACTCCCTCTTAGCTAGAGAGGTATTCTTCACCAAGCCATTTTGGTGAATATGTTTGCAATCTACTCATGTGTAGGAAGGTACTGCATGGGTATTTCTTTCCTCTACATTATGTCTCTGAAAAATGATATTTTATCTCAACATGTTTCTATCTATCATGAAACACAGGGTTCTCAAAGAGCTTCACACAACTCTGGTTATAATCATAGAATCCATCTCATGATCAAGTAAATATGTTAGAAGCTTGTGAAGCCACACTGTGTCGCACACTCAATGATATATACTCTACTTCTATGGTACTCAAGGCCACAAAGCTTTGTTTCCTATTGCACCAGGAAACCATGGCAACCTTCATGGTAAAAAAACAACCATATGTTCTCTTCCGGTCCATTATACTCTCTTTCCATTTTTCATATCCTTTCAAACTCAAGTCTACACTGGAGGCATATCTCATGCCATATCTAACTGTGCCTCATAGATATATCAATAAATTTTTCGTTGTTGTCTAGTGAGTCTGTCTCGTCTGACTCATGATATTGCTAAGTACATTCATTGTATAACATATATCGAATCTGGGTTTAACCAGATACATCAGTGATCCAATCAGCTGTGGAACAATATCATCTGAATCATCATCATTTGTTTTCTTCAAATTCATCATCATCGATGTAGGTATGGATTTGCATTCTGTCGTACTGAACTTCTTTAATATACCCACTTTATATTTTCCTTGACTCGGGAAAATCTCATCGGTCCTCTATCATACTTATTGTCCCAAGAAGTAGTGCATCATACCCAGATACTTCATCTCGAAATCAGAAATCAAGGCTTACTTGTATCTAACGACAAGGATTTTTGAATAAGTCACCAAAATTAGACTCTCGTCACCAACAATGTAATAATGTAGGTTTGGATAAGCAACACTCTTGCTGAAACCCAACTCATCAATAATCCATCCATCTGATGTGGTTTCCAACTCATGGATGGTAGTATGGATGGAAGTGTATCGAGCTTATTGGATCAAGTGTCTCATCATAGACAACTCTCTCTGTTTGTGGGAATCTGTTATCCACAATTTTGGTCATTATGATGATGTTATGATGATGGAAAATCAAGCTCTTCACTAAGAACATTTTCCTGAGAAAAGTTGCATTTTGTTTGCTTCCAAAAATCATACTTTTAAGGGAGGTTCGCAGGCTGCCTATCTATTTGCCTACGAGAATGCTTGATTCTCGCAGGCTGCATTAAGATGGAGTGCGAACAGTTCGCACTGTACCTAACTGTCAGGGTGAGAACATCATCTAAAGGAGGGAAAAAGGATAAAATCTTGAATCTTCTAGAAGGGAATCTTCTAGAAGCATGAGTTGGATTCGAATGGTTGTTTAGGTGTTGGCATTCCAGATATCTTGGGATCATTCCTATCCAAGTAACTAATCTATTCTCTCCTATATATTGAGGGGAATGCTTATGGAAAAGGTTAGAAGCAAACTTGCAAGAGATTGATTGGAGAATTTTTGAAATCCTGTATGAAGGACTGATGCTACAGCAGCTAGAGACACCAGCAAGGTCATCAAAAGTGGTTGAATTTCTTCATGCATGAGCAAGTGTGTGTGTCAGAGCTAGGAGCCATCGAAAGGAGATCTACAACATCAAGGCTCAGGTTGTATGTTTCACTTTCAATTAATTCAATACAGTAATATGTCCCTTTCCCATAATGATGATGTCACTTTATTACATAACTCCTTGATCATATGTATAGATTAGCTATTGAATAAATTGATTTGCTTTCACTTCGATTGGTTTGTACTGTTGTGATTTGAACGGCGTTAGAGCATCGGAGAGGAGCTTGGAACAACAGAGACCTAAGGAAAGCGTTCATAAGGTATGTCTACGGTCCTTGTCTCTTAGTTCATTTAATAGGCTAAATCTAGGGAAAGTGTATTATTCTGTCTTGTTTTGTTCTAGATCCAGGTGGATTTAGGGAGATCGGTTTGTGTCCGCACTTACGGATTAATCCTGAAACAGAATCCTCTGGCTACATATCTCGCTTTGTATTTCTCGACACTTCCATCAGCTACATGCTTGATCTTATAGATTCACTTGGAAGTCACCACAAACTTCCCTTCTGGTCTTTGAAAAATATCTCTTACATCATTCTTTAAGGTATACTGGTATTCTTATGTCATGGAAACTTTCCATACATGTTCACCTGTCACTTCTCCATGTCAATAAGGCTCATAATCAATGATGTGGCTCATGGCTGAAGAGTAGCTCAAAAATCTCTTTGATTTCTCGGGATGTGCCTTAAGGGGCTTGTGTGTTCCTCTGCCTCCTACAAAGTTTGTCAAGCCTAGGCAGGCCATTTATGCCCTACTGCAATATCTCTGGGAATATCAACTGGAGCAACTCGGTCAGCAGGAATAATGTATGTCTCCCTCTGAACTACTGAAGGGGGAGAAGGTATTGTCTCACTTTCAATATCCATCTGAGATTCTCTGGATCCTTGAAGGGTTTTCTCTTCTTCAAAAGAAACATCTCTTCTAGTCTCAATCTATCAGGGAAGTATATCTTATATATCTTCGAAGATTCAATGTTAACTCATAAATGTATGCTTTCTCCCTAAAGGGTCTAGCTTGGACCTTTTCTCTTTGGGTACATGAAAAATACACTGGGCACCCAAATATTTTGAAGTGTTCAATCTTGGGCTTCACTCTAGTGAAGGATTTTTCGGGAGTTATGTTCTTCAAAATCTGGTGAGGACTCATATATTGTGTCATGTATGCTTCTACCTATAGAATCATAGAATGATTCTTGATCATGTATTATTGCATTGATTTCCTTAATGATGGTTCTGTTCTTCCTCCTTCTCAAATAGTTTTGACTCCCTCTGAAGTCTAAAGTATAACAATCTTCCTTTGTTAACCTTCTTGAAACAAGAGAACAAACAAGAGGAAACAAAACAAGAATATCTCCTAAAGGAGAATAATGAGTACATCTCTAAAATCAAAACAATTTAGGGATTGTTGTCACAACTACAACACCTATTTGTAATGTAGGAACTTTAGAATTGTAGGTTAGAGGCATGATAATTAAAACAATCAAACCTAGAGTCTTCACTTTCAGTGTGTTGTTCCTCTGAATGCATTGAGATCCCTCCGGATCCATGACTTCAACAAAGATTCCTTCCTCCTGCAATTTCCCTCATGACAATGATACAAATAATATATACAAGTGCATACCTGAGGATGTTGATATGATTTCTCCAATGGCACCTGGATGATCTATGTCCTCTGAGATATTTATGAGGAAGGTAGTCACAGTGTCACCTTTTGTCATCTTGTTATTTTGAAGCTGGCCCTTCAATGTAAGGGCTTGAGTAGATGATTGACTTCCTTGTCTTGACGTCTTATTCCTTCCATTCATTGATAGCTATCTCTGGTAAACCTTTTTGTATCACCCACAATAAGTCTTCCTCTGAAGTCTTGTCTTCTAGGAACTTGAAGTTGCTTGATCCATCAAGCTTATCTTCCATCATAATTTTATTCATTATATTTTTAAATTCTTCACAAACCCTTGTCAACTGGGCTAGAAAACCTAACGGCTAGGATAGGCTAGCAACCTTAGGTTTCGTTGGTCTTATGACTTCCAACAATAATCCTTAAAAGTTAGAAGAACACAAGTAATCTTGAAGGATTCTTCAAAGAGCTGCAGAAACGCTAAAACCAGAAATCTGCAGAAATTTGTGGTACCCTAGAAACCGTAGGGCCAAAAATAAAAAATTCTTGGAATTTCATTTTAAGGGCTTCTGGAGGTGCGTTGAAGGAGACCGTACCCTCTTGTCCAAATTTTAGCCCCAACGTCCAAGTGTGAAGTGATAAAAAGGATAAACAAGAGAGGGTCGTACATATTTTGCAGAAACCCTAGAGGGTTGTACGGATTTGTAGAAAAGCGAGGATGACTGTTTTAATGTTTGTGCAATGGGTTCTTCAAGACCTAAGCTCTGATACCATGTTGATATTTTAGTAAGCTAGGCTTAAGCATGAAGTTCATTCCATTTTATCATTTTACTTAAACCATAAACAATTTGTTGCAGCAACCAAGATCACAAGAAGAAACACCATGCACAAATACACAAGAAGTATCATGGGAAACCCTTCTCAACAAGGGAAGAAAACCCAGCCAATCCTTTGATATATTCTTCAAGAGAAATACCTCCACCACCATAAAGACCTAGCACACAAGAGGGTGCTTGCAAACCCTAGACAACTGGTGATGTTCACATGATTATCTTCATTGTGTGCACACCTTTCACTGACTTAAGTTGATGCATTGCATATCGACAAAACTCCTTCCCTTTCGCTCGTTAAATTTCTTATCGACAAGGTTCACCTCTTCTTCCCCGACATGCTACCCGTTGAAATGTTTCCCTTTCCTGTCACAAATTTGCCAGCAGAAGGATGCCAGCCCCTCATCATCGTCAATCCTATCGATGACAATCTTCTCCTCTCGCCAACGTTGATCAGGTCAACATAGCCCACTTTCATCTCGAGACCTATTTCATCCTCCTCTCAGCCCAGATCCTTCTTGTTGTGCTCATCGGTCAATCTCCTTACACTCCCAATGACTAAGATCTCCACGCCTATCTAGACAACTGGTCATTGGTTTCCTATCTCACTTGATCCATTTCAAATTGCAGTCGTATTCAAGTTTGTAGTGTCCCTAGTGGCTTTCTTCACGCACATGGTACTAGCTTGTTTGCTTTGCATTTCTCGATGTTATGAATAAATATTTGTTGTGAAAGAATTACCTTTCATCATATGGGTTAACCACATCACCTATTGGTCGTGCACTAGCTTTCAAATGTAAGGAAAATTTGTCACCTCAACTCCTAAACAATACCAAACACTTTGAACACCAATTGACAGTTTTGGTAGATCTATAATTTCATGCCACTATCACATCACTACAATTTTAGTGGATGAACCAAGTCCTTATATATCATAGATGGTGCAGGAACTGAAGGAATTTAATTTGGGTGAAGCATCAACGAACGCGGGACCCAAACTTCCATTAAAAAACACCTTTGAGCGCAATTTTTTTGGCATCCATCAAAGTTAAATTTTCATTCTCAAAACAAGATAGTCATATGTTTCCCGCCATTACGATTCCAACACCACTGATGGAATCGTAATTCGATGCTCAAAAGGGCCAAAACAATCACCAGGAAGTTCTCGCCCAAACCATCCTTGTCAGTCGTATAAGATGTTGGTATGGAATAGTTAGTTGGCTCGCTAAGAGAGCCTCTCTGCGTACTTCACAGTGCAAAAGACTACACTCCAATCTGACTTCATGTGAGCAAGTTATGAAGTTTTAAAAGTTTATCATGTGAGCAAGTTATGAAGTTCTAAAAGTTTCTCCAATGTCTTAGGCAAGAGGCTTGCAAATTGGTTTCAATGCTAGTTTGATTTTAACATCTTTTTACACCATTTTAAATGCAAATTTTAATTGTCTAAATTTAAGTTTTATTTAAATATGAAATAATCAAAGGAAAAGAGAGTATTAGTAGTCTAAAAGTTTTACCTTTTGGAAGTTTTCTAGTGACTTTTTCAGTTTGAGTTTGTCCGAAATTTGGTGAGGAATTGTTGGATCTGCAGATTTGAGTGGCTAAGTTTGTATAATCAAAGTGCTTCAGTGGTTTTTCAGCTTTTCAGCAGACTGAGTCCATTTATGCATTTAAAAATGCAATTTAAACAACAGAAAATAGTTATTTTGTCCAAATTTACATCTCCGGATTCCGACCCAAAAATACAACGTTTAGCCAAAGCCGTTTTAAAATATGGAATAATCAAACGAAATGAGACAAAGGGAAGATTAAATTATTATTAAATGCCATCGAAGATCTTGATGGGAACATCGCCGAAGTCCATCAGAGACCTTGAAAGAAACTCCATCGAAGGTTTGCGGAGGAGATAGAAGGAACTATCCCAAACTCATCGGAGGATATGCAACGACGACCTCTGAAACGCGTCGGCGAAGTTAATCAGAACGTCCCCGAACGAGATCGACGGAGTTGAATGGAGTGGCCCCGAAAGTGATCGGTGAATTTAATTGAAATTGCTCCAAATGAAATCGGCGAGGTTAATGGCAACAGCGCCGAGGTTAATGGCTCCGAAATCAACCAGCGAGCGCGGTTGGAAAAGCTAGACATTTCTCCAATGCAGCAGAGGAAGTGGTTGGGTGGTTCGCCTGGAAGAATCCTACCAGCGTTGTCATAACTTTCCAGAACTGGGCCGACAGGTCGAATGATATCATTGGAACAGTTCGTGGGAAAAGCTCCAACCTCCTCAAAACTAATGAAAGAAACGCTGCCGATGCATATGAGACACTTGCACAAGCAACAACCCTGCCCAATAGCATAATCATCGAATTTAGGAGGGTTGCTCATTGCAATTGATACTCGCCTTCAATATTTATTGGCAAAATGGTTTACTTGGTTCGATTCGTGTAGTCTAGTACCGCAAAAGTTGGGCCATGTTCTCTAAGCGGATATTTCCAATCTAATATTCCGAGAGACCTTCAAAGAAAGAGCCCAGGTTAATAAAGAAATGAGGATAGTAATGGAGGACAATTTTAATCGAGCATGGTGTTCTCATAACAAATGTCACTATTGAACCAAACACTGTTACAGCTTTTATGAAACCACTGCCCAACGATTTGACTTAATCCAGCACACCCATGATGATAATACAAAGACAAAGTCTAGGCTTAGATATTGCAATGATCACTCGCCTTGAGAGCATAAAAGAATGTGCACCAATACGATCATTTGACGAAGTTCATAACTTAGCCCTAGATTACACCGACGGGATTCATAACTCGACCTCCCGTTCATTCAAACTCGAAGGAGTTCAATCAAACTTCTCCGATGCAAATCGAAGGAGTTCCTATCAACTCCTCCAATGCAAATCAGAAGAGTTCATTCAAACTCCTTCTATGCAAATATAAGGAGTTCCTTTCAACTCCTTCAATGCAAAATGGAGGAGTTCCCATCAATTTCTCTGATGTAAATGGAGTAGTTCCCATCAACTCCTCCGAAACCTAAAAGACGATTTTTCGTAAATCAGCCATAACTCGACTGTTCGTTTCGTGCATTCTTTATATAGTTGGAAAGGTATTTCCGAGATCTACGACTTTATAGTTATAGGATTTAAGAAATTCCTAACCTATTGCCTTATTTTTTTAATATTAATATCTGGTACCTTTTTGGACGCCCCAAAGAATGCAACGCTTCAATCATGAGCAAATGAACCAAGAACCAAATGTAGAGAAGTTTGCATGATATTTCAATTAATTAATGCCCCACTTATTTGTGCATTCAGATGATTAGTCTTAATAGTTTATTTGGAGTGATTCTCATCTATTTTATGTTAAATGGTGTTAGGTGTCAATGCCAAGGGGTGATCATACTCAACATCCCCATGATGCAATCTATAGCCAAGGATGACATAGTATCCATAACAACAATGGCCACAATGATAGAGGAGTAGCAAGGGAAATCTAACACAAATAGCTAAAGAAGATATTTGATCGACACGACGAACGACTGTGAAATTTGGATAATGAGGATGACTGTGAAATTTGGATAACGAGGATGTTCCCATGTCCAGACCATCCTTCATGGTGTGCAGGGCATGTACGGACGAAATTTATGATGTCCCACCAACGCTAGACAACAAGTTCAAATTGTAACTGTTGTCTTTGTTTCTCATCATTACAGGGAATAAGACAAACGTTGGAAGGTGAAAGGTCACAGAGGAAGGTTGAAGGCCAAGGGTCACATTGAACCTCACTAAATACTAAAATTGTACCCAAAGAAGGGGATTTTGTCTCTTCAAACATTGTACACTTATGAATTACTTTGGGAATACAGTGTCAACTAAAATTACAGAGTTGTCCTTAGAGTTTTCATATACTATTGGTGAAACTGTTTATACAGAGATTATGGAGAAGTCCTCTTGGACAACTTTTGATGGATAGAAGGAATCACATGTGTTGTTATTCTATTGCGAACTATTTAAATTAGAATGTCTGTTGTTCACATGGGATGTAAGATCATGTTTGTTTATGGACTATTCTGACACAATATGTGTTTTCTTGTAGTTTTTTTATTCTCCATTATTTCTTATGTCCTGAGCATATGAGTTGCCAATGTATATGATATAGTGACTTAGATTATTCTGGCTATATATTCATGTGCATGTGTTATCTGACTTTAGTTATTCATTTCAACTATCTGGGTGAAGCTATTGGTAGAGTTAGTTTCATGTCACAACTCATTCACTTACATTAATTCCCTCCTAGCTAGGATAGGGTAGATTAGAAGTAGATTATATACCCACATTTACATAGTCTTCATCTACATATTCCATTTTCATAACCATCCATCACTCACCTTCATCGGTGGACTGGGCTATGACCGGTAAAACCAAACCAACAATGGTTGCTAGACTAGAATCCAGATGGGTTCCCTATTCCAAACGGTGAGGGGTCTAATTGGGACTTCTTACCGAGGGTAACCCCTTACTATTGTCGGGTGAATTTAAACCCGTCAACACTTCGTAAAACCCTAGCCACTAAAATATAATGTTGAACCAAGTCTATGTTTTTATAACATGTCAATTAGATGAATATAAGCCCTCAAATTTCCCTCTTGAAATTATCCAAGTGAATCCAGAACCTAAGTAGNGCAGGTTTTAACTTCCAGGGCCATTTTGAAGGCCTAAATGAAGGTTTTTCGAGATTGAGGTTATCAATGATAGCCAAAAGAATCATTGAGCCCCCAAAATGAATCTCCTCGATGATACCTTTCCAACGAGCTATCATACGCCTGAAACGAAGATCGTATGAAAAAGTTACGACCATGGGAAGTTGATGTACTAACTTACCCAAACGGGGCCCACATGACTTTTGGCGTTTCATCTCCTAGGGTTAGGTTTTTGGATGTTTAGGGGTTTTGGCATTCCTATTTATTGTAAAAAGGCCTTCAGAGCCTCATTGTAATCATCTTCTTGCAAATGTGAGTAGCCGTCACATCTCTTCTC
>JASDQU010816298.1:10150-26496 GCA_032191745.1 Picea mariana
GCAGGTTTTCTGGGAAAGCTGGGAGAGTGGTGCGCTAGCTTCTGGGTGGGATCATCTGTTCAGTTTAGTTTCTATTCTTTTGCTTGGTGCATTTAGCCTCTCTTGGCTATAGATTGCAGCCATAATTCTCTTCTCGGTCAAGGTCAAGGTGCACGGAGGGTGGCTTAAGGCCTGTGGTTGGGTGACGAGGGTATCGTTAATGGTTAAACGAGCACAATCCTCTATATTCTAACAAGGGTCCCATCAAAGAGAGCAAGTGGGAGGATGAGGGGTGAGTTGGGAAGGGGGAAACCCCTTTCCCTATTATCTAAAAGTCAAGTGGGGTCAATTGGGGAACTTTCCTAAAGTCTTAGGGGTTCCCATGGTGTATTTCATTTTTTATGAGATATTGGGCAAAGAGGGTGGGGGNGGGTTGTGGGTTAGGCTAAGGGGGTTTTTCTAAGTTGGAAAATGTTTTCCCAACTTAGGAAAGGCTATTGGGACACTTTTCCCACTCTCTCTCATGACTTTCATGACTTTTACAAAATTCGGCAATTTTAATTAAGCCAATTACATGCTGATTTTTGACTGACTTTGACTCCTCATGGACAAAGACCGAACAAAACTTGTCCAAATAAGCTAATATTTGGTCCAAGGGTGTAGGGGTGTATGAACCATTTGATTTGAGTCTTCATACCCCTATACAAAATCCCCAAGGACCACTTTTTTACATTTTACATCGAAAATAATTAAAAATTCCCAGTTTGCGGGAATTTCAATTATTTAAAAAAAACTATCAAAACTTAATGGAATTCCGCGAGACTCAAGGACATGTCTAACATGGTCATTTACAACATTCCTAGACCTTAGTTACATAAGTCTCGTCGACTAGAACGCCTTTCACTACTTTGGAGAAATTATGGTGAGGAGTGAAAAACTCAAGGGAAATTAATAAGGCTGAAAAGCCAAATTAATAACTTGAGGATAAAAAACACTCAGTGAAAGAAACTCTCCTAATGAAGAAATCCTAATGCAACTGACTTAAACTGTGATCCATGTAGACTTATTACATTATTATCCCATGCAGGGGAGCAGAAATTCCAATTACAACAAAATGCTGAAGGCCAAAACTGCCTTGTAGAACCACTAAGTCTTCAACTTGGTAGCACCATCAGGTGCATATCTTCATGGCATATGGAGTTGACCCCCTAGTTGAATAGGTGGTCAACAGGGCCCTTCTTTTATGTTCCACCAAATGATCGAGGCATGTGAGGTTATTTTAGTAATAAATGATGTCAGAATACCATTCATTGTTTTCAATATCACTTACAACGATGTTGACTTGCTCCTTCTGTCCTACCTCAATGGCGTCTTGATTGCTTTCTGTCATCATTTTTGCTAGCCTTGTCCTTTAATTATCTTAGTTGGCTTGATTTCCAAATCATAGTCCTGAATTTGTGACACCCATTTTCCTCTTGATCCAAGGCAGTCTTGTTGTGATAAGACATCCTTCACAACAGGGTAGGGGACAAAGGCCTTGATATTGTTGTATCCCACATAGGTTCGAAAGTGTTTGAGAGACTTGACTAGAGCGTAAGCTTGCTTTTTCGTGATGGTGTAGTTCATTTCTGAGTCCCTAAGATTCTTGCTCATGAAAGCTATTGGCTGTTCATCTCCTTGATCATTGTTTTGTAACAACACACATGCAATGGTATCCTTTGAAGCAAAGGAAAAAATGATGAAGTCTCTGGAGAAGTTCGCGCTAACTAAGACAGGTGCGATAATTATTACTTCCTTAATATGTTCAAAAGATAGCCTACCTTCACTTTCCCACTCAAAATGGGCATCCTTTTTGAGTAACTTGTTAAGGGGTTTAACAATTTCGACAAAGTTTGGGACGAATCTCCTGATAAAGTTAATTTGGACGAAGAAGGATTACAAGGATTTCTTATCTTTAGGGAGAGGGATTTTCTTGATGGCTTCAACCCTGGCAGGATCTATCATGATTCCATCTTTAGAAATGGTGTGTCTAGACTCCTAGCAATTTACCCTTGTCAACACCAAAAATTGATTTCTCAGGGTTAAGACAGATACCAAATTCCCTACTTCTTTGGAAGATAGTTCTCAAATGCTTAATTTGTTGTTCTCTTTTTTTAGAAATGGTGGTCAGATCATCTTGATATATCTCTATGAGTTTTCCAATTAGATCCCTGAAGGCATAATCCATGGCTCGTTGAAAAGTAGCCCCTGCGTTGGTGAGTCCGAAAGGCATTCGTAAATACTTGTAGGTTCCCTAGGGGGTGGTAAAAGCAGTTTTGAGTTGATCATCCTTCTTTACCATGACCTGATTATACCCTGAGAAGCCATCAAGCATGGACATCATCTTTGCACCGGTTACCCTTTGCAAAAGATATTCCATGTTTGGTAAGGGATAATTGTCTTTGAGCGAAGCTTGGTTTAAGTTTCTGAAGTCTACACATATTTTGATTTCACCAGTTTTCTTCCTTACAATGACTGGATTAGACACCCATGATGAATATTCGATTGGTTCAATTATTCTTGCCTCAACCATCTTTTGTAACTCTTTCTGTACTTGTGGGGCAACCTTTCGGTTCATCTGTTTGAGCTTTTTCCTGAAAGGTTTTGTGCCATCAACAAGGGGAATGGCGTGTTTTATAACATCCTCCCGGTAGGCCTTTAGATCTTCATAAGACCAAGCGGAAACATCCTTGAACTCACTTATCAGTGTAGTGAGCTTTTCCCTCTCATCAATTGTTGTTCCTTTACCAAATTTGATCAACTTCTGGGATACTTCGGTTCCAATATTGCATTCAATAATTTCGTCACCAATTTTAATTGAGGGTTTCCTTTTGTACATATCATTTCAGTCAAAGAGGTTTTCTAAAGGAACGATTCCTTTGGGTCGGGGCCCATCTGTTACATGGATGATCTCGATTTTCTCTTTCTCAACCAACAAGCTTATTTGGGCTTCAGAGAATTCTCCCTCATTCTGTAGGAAAGGAAGAATTTGATTGTCGTTCTCAAAAACTTGTCGATGTTCCAAGTTGTTAGGTAACGAAGGTCTGAAATTGACTTCTACCTTGTATAAACCGATTTCTTTGGAAAGTTGTAAGTTTGAAGCGGACATAGCAAGACTATCTGTTGAGTGATTTTCTTCCCTAGGGATGGCCTCAATGGAAAAGTTGTCAAATCTCTTTATGGCATCCCAGATAGCATCTCTATATTGTTTTAACCTTGGGTTCTTTGCAACAAACTTCTTGTTGATTTGTGAAACAATTAAATCGGAGTCCCCTTTTACGTGGAGGTTCTTGATGTTCATATTGATGGCCAGGTTGATGCCTAGGATAAGGGCTTTGTACTCAACAATGTTATTCGTGCAGTCAAATTCTAGCTTGTATGAGAAAAGGGTGGTTTCGCTATCTGGTGACCTCGAGACTATTCCTGCAAGGCTGCACCTGAGCCCACATTTGAGTGTGCACCATCAAAATCTAAACCCCAAGACCCTTCTTTTCTTTCCTCATCTATGAAAGGTGAATCTACCGCAATAAACATGCCGTCTATTTCTTCTTCGAGAACCTGGTGGTTTTTGTTGTCATGATCCAAGGTATTTTCAGTTTTGGTATTGTCTTGGGGAGACAGCTGCTCTTTGACTTTGTTGTTTTCACTTGCTTTGTCCAGAGGTTCTGCAAAGATCTGCTGAAAGTATTGTAAGAATTTCCCTTCGACCAACTCTGTGGCTCGTTTCTTTTCTAATTCGAAAATCTCATTTGGTGGGAGAGATTTTCTTTTGAAGTTCTCTCTCTTTTCTTCCAAGAGGTTGATCATGAGACACATTGCCCTATCAGCTGCTTTTTCTCGCTCTTCTTGTAGGTAAATTCTGACATCTGCGGGAAGTTTTGGCGAAACAAGGTCATCAATCTGATTAATCTAAAGAGCCTTTTTGGGGTCCTCTTGTCCTTGTATAAAAGAGGTAGCCAAGTTTTCTTCTATTTCACAGGCTCTTTTCCGAGCTTCAAAAAGAGTGGTAGGGCGTTCCCTAATCAGTCCCCGATACGGATCTTTCATAGTTGAAATATATAACTTAAGGATGGCAACTAGAGGATGTTTCAAATCTTGGGGAAAACATCTTATGAGGGTGTTACACCTATCGTTGAAATCCCATATGTCTTCCTCTGTTCCTCTCTCACAGTTGTGAAGTTGATTACACAAGGATTGGTAATCTCTCTTTTTCTCGAATCTTTTGGTAAAAGTCTCTTGAAAGAGGCTCCAATTTCTGACTGTTCCTGGGGGAATATTGTCAAACCACTCCTTGGCCTTCCCAATGAAAGTGTAAGAGAAAAGTCTCATTAGGATATCCTCGTGTTGGTCACAGGACTCTAAACAACGCAAGAAGAGATACAAGTGATCTTCCGGTTCAGTAAGGTCCTCTCCTGAAAAGGTGGGCACCCACTCTTTGAATTCGTTTGGGAGCTTATGCGGGGATCCAGGGATCTTTGTTATGTCCAAAGGTTTATGTGCTTCTTTGTTTTGCAGGCTCTAGGTAGTGCTTGGCGCGGTGGGTGTAGACGAAGCTAGAGGTGTGGAAATAGCTGGTGAAGATGGAGGGCTAGGAGAGGCATATGAGAAATCATGAGGGATGGGGGATTTTGGGGAACTAGGCCTTTTGCGTTGTGATTTGCCACCTCTGGAGGGTTGTTGGTTGTACATTTCTTTGGAGGCATTGTGGAGTCGCTAGACAAGCCCTTTCTTAGGAAAGGTTTTGTTGACAAGGTGGAAAGGGAACGTCCCTTAGGTGGAGTCGCCAGGTAAGATTAGGGAAAGGCTTTGGGATAGCTTACCAAAGTGTTGTTTAGGGTTCGGAAGAGGAATCAAAATCCTCCCCGATAACGGTGCCAAAATGTTATGGCACAAGTTGTAGGTTGGGAAAAGCTCGACCCAACCAGGGAACAAGTGCTATAACTATGGGATTGCTACACCCAATGTCACCTCGATGTAGGTCCCACACTTAAAGGGTGACTAGATCACTCTAGGGAGGTGATCCCGGTGACCCTAGGGGGATTGAGACGGATAAGAAGGGAAGTGGAAAAGAAGCCCCTAGAGGTCAAGTATGAATGGAAAGGAGGGGTAGGGAAAGATGCCTTGTAAGTCAAGCAAAGGATGCCCCACAAGTAAAGTGTTTCTTGGAAGAATGTACCTGCCGGAGACATAGGAAAACACGCTTTGCAACAGTATATGTTAGTTGGATCAACAAGTTAAGCTTGCTGTCCCTAATTTGCAGCAGTAAATAACAGTGTATATCAGCAAATAAATGGTACTAGAAGCTGCTCAATAAGTGCTAGATATCAAGTAGAAAATGCAAGAAAAAGACTAGCTAAATTCAAGATGACATGTCCAAGTTCTAGCACAAAAGACAAGGCTGTTGTAAAAAGTTGTCTGCAGCAAAATATATCAGCCTTATGGCTGTAACATTCAATGTATTACAGCAAGAAAATGAGCCACTAGAAATCTCTCAAACTTTGCCAAAAAGTGTGCTAGGACTAAGAGAGTATGTGTGCAAGCTTTGAGCCAAAACTAATGGTTGATAAGAGAGTTGTTTGAGCAAACAGTTAAGGGTTTCTGCAACCCTAATGGCTGAAGATGTAAGTTTGTAAAAGCAACAATAAGTAGCCCTTGGATGAGGATGCCCTAGTGGCTGTGAGGTGCCCAGGGCACAAGGAAAACAATCCACTATTGCAAGAAGTAAAAAGACTGAAATTCACATTTCCCAAAGCAATAATTTATATCTTCAATGCAAATAAAAATATGACTAGTGCCTTTACTATTGGGTTAATGGAGTTTCAAGGAGATTGGAGAAGCTACCTCCTTGGGGGTGTAAGCCCTTTTACTTCCCAAGGAAAGTTTCTCCAAGCTAGGGTTTAAGCTAAGAGGGTGTATGCCCTTATACTTCTCTTAGCAAACCCTTGTCAATGAGATGAAGCAATAAAATGAAGCAAAAATGGTGAATACTATGGTGGGGGTGTATGCCCTTATACTTCCCACCTAGCTTCTAGCAAAGCAATACTTGACTTGAATAAAATGATAGCAAGAGAGGAAAAATCATACCAAAATCAAGATAGATGCTAAGATAATCCACCACAAGAGCTAGAAAATAACCTTCCAAGGCTAGTGCATCACTTCTTCCTTTAACCATTCAAAATTTCAGCCATACACGAGTGCAGAAGAGATAAAATAGCCAAAGAGGCCAAMAATTTCAGACCAATACCTCTTGTGAGAGGAAAGTTATGATTCAAAATGAGATCTTATGATCTCTATTTATACAAACACATGGCTTGTCCACAAAATAAGGAGTAAAASACAAGATTAGGGGTCAACAACCCTAATCTTGCCCCTTGAACACAATAATATTAAACAATTCACCTAAAATATCATATTTTCCACAAATTAAACCCTAATTAAGGATGATGTCACCCCTTTAGGGGATGTTTTGCCACTTTGAAGAGGTTGTTGGAGCTGGAGAAAGATGGAAGGGCTTTCCAAGGCCATGTGTCAAGCATCTAGAGGATCCTTTCTTGGTGAAATCCCTCTTCTCATCAGAACGTCCAAGTGGCACCTCGTCACCAAGCCCAAACCCCCCACTACCATGACGTTGTGCAAGAAAATTGGACGTTTTTCCCCTCTTGGGAAAATCGTTTAGCATGGAATGGGTGGTCTAGGTCATCCAAGTCATCATCAAGGTTGTCCAAGTCATCTCTCTCTCATCGGGCATGCAGGCCCCTAACATCCAACCTGTGGGCTTGTAGCGCCTGGAAGCCCAAGCTAGGCTTGTTCTCCCAAAACTGTCCACCAACTAGGTCCTGCAAAAACAAATGAACATGCCCTCCAAGGATCTTAAGTCATAACATCATGGTAAGTGGATCCAGTCAATAAACAAGCCATCTAAGCATGTGCATCAAAGATTACTATATCAAACAATTAACAGCTCAAAGACATTATGTGACTTGTCAAGCTTAAATATGGGAGGGTTAACGAGGTGTCTTATTGGGTAGATCTTTTCCTAGGTCAAGGAAAGGTTCCAAGAGGTCCCTCTCTAAGCCATGTAGAGTGTATGAGGTGGACTCAATGGGCATAGGGCTCATGACATACAAGGGATCGTAGTGTCTCATTCATGGGTGCCTTTGTAGAGGGTGTGTGGTACCTTCGTCCGTAATGCATTTTTTCAAAGGCCCATTATTTGCCTTTTATCTTTCTTTTTTTAAATATTTTCTTTCTTAGCACAAGGAGAGATTAAAGGTCACTGCCTTGGCGTGGTGACCAGATGGTGGCAATGTCACCCACAAATGCCAAATGGAAATGAGAAGGTTGGCTCGTGATGAAACCTCGTTTCTCTCAGCCATGCAACTGAGAGCCACTGCCCTGGCATGGTGACCAAATAATGATAGTGTGACACCACCAGACATCCATGGACGTGATAGGTCAGCTCGTGATGAGACCTCCCATCCTTTAATCTACCTTTCAGGCATTTCTTTGTTATATTATGCGTCCCCTTTTATTTACAGATGTGCGTTTTATTGCTCTTTGGGGTGATCCTTGGGCGAAGCATCTGGAAGGTTTACATATGGCTTTTATCTTTTACCCCACACTAGCTCCTCTAGGCCTTTAGCCCCTTCTTCCCATAGAATGAGGGACAACCCCTTCTTGGGTCAATACACCCTAAAACCCAAGAGATAAGGAAACAAAGGGAAATAATGATGAAAAATGGTAAGTATGATCGGGAACGGTACAATGGCTCATCAAGGGATTTCCCAGCAGCAAATCCATTCCCCAAGAAGACCACTTACTAGGGCACAATGTCAACCACCAAGGTGAAGCAGGGCAAAAGGCATAATGTCCAAGCATATATCATGAAATGTAGAGCAATCCAAGATACAACATAATCCAATGGCTTAGGTATTGAAATGATTCTCACCATAATACTGACTTGTACCTCATGGAGCAAGGCCCACTGCTTTTCGGAAGCCAACCGGTGTGGTGGATGCCATCTGTAAACCTGTGACCATCTGTGGTGGTGAGTGGGTTTCCCATCTGTGAAAAGTGTACTGCTGGTCATGTAGTCTCTCGGCACTCCATATCTGCAAGCTGAGGGCCTAGAGACATCATCTTGTTAGTTATCCACAAAATGGGGATAACAGGCCGGACTCTCTTGCTTTGGACTGGTGCATGCTAGCCACATGGGGTGTTCCTAGAAATGCTTCAAACAAAAAGATTGATAAAGTAAATTAAAATTAACCAATGAGGAAGTAAAGAGAGAAACTGCACTATAGATATGTCAAATCCTATGTTGCAAACAAAAAAAATGCCACACCCAACAGTAAGCAACAAAAAAACATTAGCAGACTAGCCCACACTCCACCTAAAAGATTATTTTGATATCCAAAAAAGGAAAGATCTGCACCAAGCACAATAGAACATCATAGCTGGCAAATTCATAAATCAGCTCTTTGACTCAACAAGATTAATGTTCTACACTACCAATGACTCTCCAAATTGACAAGAAAGGGAAGGGGAGAAGAATGATGGAAAAAGGTCGAAAGGAGCAAAGAACAATCAATAAGAAAAACTCACTATCATCTCCAGCTCTTGTAGAATGAGCACAGGGAGGTTACAATTATATCGCTCTGCTCAAAGTTCAAACTAGAAAAGGGAGAGAATAATAAATTCAGCTCTCAGGAATCTACCAGGAATAAAACTTGTAAATGGTACATTAAATGCTGAAGGAAGGGGCTTCCTCCTGCCATAAAACAAGTCTCTAAAAGGGTAAATAAACTCCCATCGAAGGGACTCTCATCTGCTGTGTAAATGCCAGTTAAAAGCTGTCATAACAACTGCCAGACCTGCCAGACAGGCTGCCAGGGATGCTGATGGAACTGCTACTGCTGTGGCATCCATGTGTCTTAATTGCTGTCATAACAGTGCCTTCAATGCTGTCAGGAATAAGGCCCACAGCAGTGCCTTCTCTTTAGTCATACCTGTCGGTTTTAATGTTGTCAATAGTAGAGGATGTAAATGCCTCATTAAATGCAGTCAGACTGCCTAGGGAAGTGTGCCCATCCTACTGTGCAAAAATCGGTGAAGAACTTCTGTTAGAAAAAAAATCTCATGACTGCCTGATGAGAGTGCCCTATTTCCTCAAGGGGAAGGCATAGAACAGGGCTCAATCATAGCGCCCTCACACTCTCCAAACAATCAGTGCTGTAGCCGATCTCTCTACCTAGAAATTCATGCCAGAATGCTGCCTGATTGTATCCTAAAAGGTGCACCTTTCTGCTGCTGATCATGTTTGTATGAAGCAGATCTGCAAACAGTGGTGGAAGGAGGCCCAAAGTCAACAGATCAACCTCCCAATGACAGCAGATCAGTGGGTTGTTATCTTCATTGGAATGCATGCCCCTAAATTCATCACAAAATTCACCTTCTGGCCAGGTAAAAGGCTGAAAAATTTCCCTAAGATCTGATCCGAGCTTGTGATTTTCTGGGTGCAGATTTAAAGGTTAACAGGTCCCTTTTCCAACATTATAAGGCCTCTTTTTCTTAAGTCCAAACTATCCACCAAATGGTTGAACAACGTCTGAAACTTGAGAGGTTCTGAAGAAGCATTCTTTCTCAAATTCGATATTATAACAGTTAATATTTTATTGTCCTTCTTCTTTGTTATATTGCTATGTAATTAATTGAAAAGGAGAAATTGTATGAATTATTATATGGATTTGTTTTGACAGAACCTCATATATCAAACCTTTCAGTGGTTAACAAGTTTTTGACATATTATTGAGATACCCACACTGCAATTCTAGTTCCAAAGAAGAGCAATTCTTTCCCATTATTGATTGTATATTTATCTATTTTACCATCACTATGAAGTGAAAACTGCTTAAAAGACAAAATGAGCACTAAGGTTTTGGTTAGGAGCACTAAGGTTAAGATTCTGGTGCTTCTATCTCATAGGATCTTCTTTTCATCTGTTTTGCAAATTACTGGTAAACTATGACAAAAAATGAGTGAAAATTCTCAAATTAAAGAAGATATTCCTTCTAAGAAGAATAGCTTATATTATTGCATGGTCAATTATATCCACAACCCACCTTGATTTAAATTATATCATCATTGATTTCATATTCTCTGCAGAAGCCTGAAAAGGGTTTTGAGCACCATGAGCCTATGCCAAGTGCACCTGATCCAGATATGGTATTAAAACTCAGATTCTGTTTTTGGCTTTGGAATGTTAATAGCAAGGTTCTAGTTTGGTTGTGATGGAAAAAATAAATTTGTCAAGCAGAACTAAGTGTCTTTGAGTAAAAAATGTCTGCAGCTTGTATCAAGGGAGAAGCTTTTGGAGAGCTACCTCACTGATCCTCGAGTCCCCATGTAAGATGCATTCTTCTAAATCGTAGTCTACATGGTATAACATACTCTTGGTCCTATCTCTACAATGGCCTTGTAAAAACTACACATGCATGTTCATTAATTTTCTGGTTGATCAACAGGTCCAAAAGAAATAGTCTTGCAAAAAGAAACATTGCGCCATGGCCTATAGAGATTCGTTTTTGTGATACTTATGACGACTTCAATATTGTTGCACGAGAACCAAGGTTAGATGCAGGAGAAACAATCCATAATCACGGAGAAATGAGTACTTTCAAGATTGAGCAGTTGTAACAGCAATATATATTTTTTCCATTTTTCTAAATCTTTTTCAATGTTAATATGATTCATGCTTTTCTGAATAAGGCTGTCTTGGTGCAGACAGAAATATTGGCTAAGGGCACGAGGAAAGCTCTCAGATGACCTGGCTTTGCATTGGTATCCCACTGCTTGTGTAATTATTTTTTAATGCATGACAGATAACTATCATATGACACATCTATTTTTAGGAGACTGACTTTTACAGTTATCTGTTTTTATGGTGTCTGTTCTTTTCCTGATGGTGCTGCACTCTGTGAAACTTTAATCCATAAAATAACTTTTCTTTATTATAGTCATGTTAGCACACACTCCAAACTGAACTGATAGACCTGTTATAACAGCGGTGAAAACTTGGCTCTTTTGAGTAATAGCCCCAAATTGTCATGGGCTAAACCCCTCTCTGTCTGGGCTAGTGCTTGTTATCCTCTGGGGGGAATCCCTAGGCCCCCTTGGTACCTTGCTGCTGTCTTTTAAGACTGATTTTCTGCGTGTAAACCCAAAAAACAACGAGCTGTTTGTCTTGGACAGTGTGTTGAAACTGTCCAAAACGATGGGGAAAATATAGTTTTTCACTTGGAGGGATCCTGCAGGGTTAGCACAATGAATATAGAATAGGAATATAACAGAAAACTACTCAAAAGATTAGTAAAATCACAATGAACAGTTAAGAGAATAACAAATCAAATAGCAAAACTCCCAAAATACTGACAAGAAACAACGTTAGAACACAAACACTTAATCTCTTTATTGATAGGCTTGCAAGAGGGTTGGTTGCACCACAATTGGCAAGTCCACAACTGGTACAATGATCACTTTGGTCAAAGAAGAGTCATTAGACTAAGAGAGAGAGAGAAGAATAAGAGAGAAACACTATGCTGCTGCTGCCAAGAACCGACCAATAACCAATGAAGACCATCCATTATATAGGAGAGGGGTGTGAAGAAAATAGGAGTTAATGCACACGAGGGAATAAGTGTGAGTGAGAAATTTAGGAATTAATATTCATGAGGGAATAAGTGAGTGAGTAAAGTGCATGGGTGAGTTATGAGTGAGAGTGTATGTGTATGGTGAGTTAAATAATGGCTAAGATGCATGGAGGATAATTTTAACTTTCCAACACATGTTAGATTGCTAAATTTGGCCAAGGGATGAGGGAGTTATGAAAAGAGAAATTCACCCTATTTTTTAGGGATTTCCTAAAATTTAGGAATTGTGTTTAAAAGCAATTTAGGGAGAATTTTTTTAGAAATCAATTGCATGGAAAGTGAGAATATGGAAAGTGAGAGGAATAAAGAGAAAAATTAGCGTTGAGTGGCTAAACTTTCTCCAGAAAATGCCACGTCACCCATGCACCACCTCTTTAGCTTAATTAATTCTCATTTAATGCATAAGCCTTGGAAAATGTGCCCCCTATCCTTGATGTAATGTAAATGCTGCAGCATCCCAATACTCTACCGCATATTGAAATTTGAGCTTGCCATTTGTCACTACTGGAGATGACAATGACTGCTAAAAATAGATATTTCCAAAAATAACCATCTGGTCCCAAAAATTTGAAACTTGTAAAAATTGATCCAAACTCTCCACAAATGCTCGGAATGACTAGGAGACCACCATCACGTGTCTACTGCTAAAAATAAAAAGTTGTTTGCAAGTCCCCGATATTATACTTGTTATCACACAATCTGTACTTGCCTAAAGCCTAAAGGCAAGTAGGCCTAGATTGGCGTAACATGGAGGTATTCCTATCACCGTCACTCCAATATGATACCTTTTTTTGTTTAGGAGGGGAAAATACTCACTCCTAGGGAGACGTCCTAGGATCTAGTTGGTTATTGAAGGGAGATAAGGCAATGGTAAAACCCACCCCTCTCTAGGTCACGCAAATGAAAGAAGTCACTTGGTATGGTTTAAAGGGTCAAGGAGAAATTTAATGTGAATGGTACCTGCCCTTTACCAATGAAACAACAAACATTAACAATGTTGAATTTTCACTATGCTTGGCTCAAGCATGAGGTTTATTTCATTTTAGTCATGTACTTGAACCATAAACAAATGGAGCTACACCATTCACAATTGCTGCAAAAACCAAGATCACAAGAAGAAATACCATGCACAAGAACACAAGAAATATCCTGGGAAAACCCTTATCAACAAGGGAGAAAAACCCAACAATCCTTTGCTATATTCTCAAGAGAAGATCCTCCAACCATGAAACCCTAATGTACACAAGAGGGTGCTCTACTACCTTGAAACTTGAGCCCAAGAGAGGTGCGCACTTCAGCCCTAGAAGATGTACTTGCTGAAATTTCCAAATGACAAGTGACTTGTGTGTTTCCTCAATGGGAAAATCACCTTTACTTACACTAGATTGGACAGACCAAAAGTGGTGTCTATTGGCACAACAGGGCCGACCTCAATAACTCATAAAATAATTAATTATTACAATAAACATTAATTATCTTTCACATGTGGTGGAGCCGACCTGTACCCTTTACATCACAATTAGGGTTGCAAGTAAATCTTATTCTCAAACAGTATAACAAGGGATCTCACACATCCACTAGTGCTCAGCCACTAGGGGCACGTCCCCCTGTGCTTAGCCATAGGGACGTCCTACTTAACATATCTCTATCTCATTGATTCCACAGGAGAATCATCTGGAGTACCATCTCAAGCCTGACTCAACTGAGCCCACAAGCCAGGAGACCACACGTCATAACAACTCAGTCCAGAGTCTGATGTACACCCATCACATGGGCACCTTCACCCCACACAGGGGTACACATCGTTTCATCTCAATCCAGGGAGGAACGACCCACCCATCTCATGGGCATCCTCACCCCACACAGGGGCACACATCGTCTCATCTCAGTCCAGAGAGGAACGACACACCCATCTCATGGGCACACCCAACACATGGGCTCTCTCACAGGTCGATTCACTCAGTTTGTGTCTTGGAGGATGTCTCACGAAGCTGTAATCATCAACACTCCCTCTCAGCTAGGGAGACATTCTCCACCAGGCCAAGTCTCTCACGGAAGTACTCGAACTTCATCTGGGCAAGCGGTTTGGTGAAGATATCTGCAATCTGCTCATGTGTAGGAAGGTACTGCACGTGTACTTCTTTCCTCTACACCATGTCTCTTATATAGTGATATTTTATCTCACTGTGTTTCGATCTATTGTGAAACATAGGGTTCTCAGAGAGCTTTGTTATCGCACAATTTGTACTTTGATAGAAGAAAAGGTTAAAGGAGAGCAAATTGGCGTAACGGGAGACTATCCTATCACTGCCACCTCAATAGGATGTCTCTTTTTATTTAGGGTGATAGGCCCAGGGAAGACGTCCCTGATGATCTGGGGGTTTGAGAAGGCAAAGTCAAAGTGGCTAGATAAAGATCCCCACTAACAAGTCACCACCGATCAGAAAGTCCGGTTTTATAACCAATGAAAAGATAATATGTCAAAGTGTACCTGCCTGGAACAAAGCAACAAGAAACTAGATATATTTGCAAGTACACTTGCTGGTTAGCACTTCATAAAACCATGGACTTTCTTGAGAAAAGAAATTTGCTGAATATGATGAAGTAAACAAAAAATTTATAACAACAATCTTTATAGAGCAATACTTCACATTAAATGCCTTGAAAATAACTTCAAAATGGCTAAGAATCATTAACCACTGAAATCATAATACTAGCATTTGATAGAAGCAAATAAGACAAGGTATAAATCAACCTTTGCAATTGCTTTTATGAGCTTTTAATGCTGCATCTAATGGCTGTAGCTTACTTTAGTAACAACATCAATATTGTCAGTAGGTTAGGTTATTCTAGGGTAAGAAAGTGTTAGTAGGTTGCTCAAAGAGTAGGTTTTGAAGGTTGTGTTGATCAATTACTCAAGAGAGGACTTAGACTAGTGCTTTTAGGGCAAATGGAGTCGATAATGCAGGAGCAAATGTTGAAGAAAAATGATAATAGATAGTCAAAGACAAGAGAGAATGATAGATTGGAGTGTTGGTAATCCAAGGCTCCAATTATCAAACCCTAGGGGAAACTAGCTACTAAGGTGTAGGTAACCCTAGGCCTTAGTAGATTTCCTCCCTCTTTAACTCAATGATGAAGCAAAATTGGCTAAGATGAAGCAATGGATACTAAGGTGTTGCAATGGCAAGGCCTTAGCTCATGCTTCAATAAAAATGGCCTTTTGACAAGATCTAGTAGGTGAAAGCTTTTGAAGCTAGGACAATAATATGTGCTAGTCTTCCTAGGGTTTAATCAAGCAATTTCATAATCTTGAATGTAAATGCAAGATAATTTAAACTATAACCACTCAATTAAGAAGAATTGCAGAAAAATCACTTACATACATCAATAATTCATCAAGAAGAACCCTAGTTGAACACATCCACCAAGAACTTTGCCAAAATAAGCCTCCTTGAACAAGTGCGCCTAAAATTTCAGCCAAGAAACCCTAAGGAGGGCCGCAGATTTCAGTCCTCACAAGTGTGAGTGAAAGATGATCCATAATAATAGTGATTTTCCCCTTATTTATACAATTACAAACACCGGAATTAGGTCAAAAAGGTCGACATGGCATGTTACACATAATATCCAGTTTTTACATTAAATGTCATGATTAAACCCTAAAATAAGCTGTAAAGGTGACATCATGCCCTTTTAGGGTGATGTTAGGCCCTTTTTGGGAAACGTTGGCCTCTTGGAGAAAAACGTTAGGCCTCCTTGGTCCTCAGGAGCCTGCCACACGTGTCACTTGGCACACAACTGCCTCCAAAACATCCAAAATGCTGGGTGACGTCATGGGCCTTCCAAGGCCTACATCATGGTGGAAAGGGCACAACCCCCCTGGGTCTAGGCCTGCCAGGCTGTCCCTGGTGAAACGTCCTCCTCTCTCTCTGGTGCAATCCCCTGATCTATCTTTGCCCCTGGGTCTCAACATCCATCTAGTGGGATTTTAGCTTTCTTGTCTGTAACTAGATCACTAACACTGTTATATAATTGATTGGGTAGTTTTTGTCTGTGTTGGGGCGTGAGCTCAGCCCTGGGTTGGTTAGGTGGATTTTGAAGCTTGATGTCACTAATTCAATAGCTCTGTACTCCCATCAGATTCACACGTAACAGTACATAGACTTAATTTCCATGGGTGGATAAAAAAGCCTAAGTCACACACTAAATTCAGCTTACCATGGTTAAAATTTATGGCTGCAACCTCAAGAATGTGTTCATGCAAGGGAAAATTTAGAGACAGAAAATAGATCAGTTATACAAAAATCACTGAAATTGCTTGTGTGGACAGATCAGTGATTTGCTGAGTCTTCAATAGAAGCTGTGTTAGATTTGGACTGAATGTAGATTTTTATTGTTGCAGGTGTGTAGCTGCATATGCCTCAGATCTTAACTTTCTGGATACCAGCGTTCTTCCACATCACAGAAAGGGTGAAAAAATATCATCACTAAGTCTAGATCACTCGTAATGTCAAGGCTCCCATTTTTTCAGTATCTTTTTTCACCTTAAATAAACAGCTAGGTTGCTTAGTAAAGAAGCATTTTGAAAGGAAATATATCATGTTAATCTTCAAAAGA
>JASDQU010816298.1:26516-41563 GCA_032191745.1 Picea mariana
GCAGATTCCGACGGTGGAATCCATTGGGGCGCATTCAGTGCCCAAGGAGGGGCGCATTCAGTGCCCAAGGAGGGGCACAAACCCCCCAGGGGTCCAGATCTACTGTCGTAGAGGTCCGTTTGGGGTTCCGTCAGACATTATTTCCAGTGCAGCAGCCAGGGCGCATTGATTGGAGCAGTTTTGAGGTCATTCTGCCGGTGGAGTTGTGAGATCGAGTTTTCCAGCAGGTAGCAGTCACCGTGCTCATCCGGGATCGTTCATTTTGGTCATTCTATCCGTGCATGTAGCAGATCTGTTGTCTTAAAGAAGTCACGGGTATTTCTTTGTCATTTGATTGTATTCCAGTACAGATCCATGAGATCCGACTGACGTTTAGTCTATATATTTCAGTGGGCGATTTGTATTCCCATGCATGCAATGTTATTATTCATAATATTGAGCCGTTGACATTCTATGTTATTGCATGCGTCATTTTATGATTGTAAAACCTTTATTATGCTACATGCAACTATAATAACCCACATGCAACCATAATAACTGACATGCAAACACAAAAAACAAAGAACATCTTCATCAAACCCTAAAATGCATCCAGAAACCCCAAGTGTATCAGATCTGCACGTTGGAGCAGTAAGACAGTAGCAAATATCTTGATCAGCCGGATCAGGGATATTTCACCTTGCACATTGCATGGTTGCCTTAGCATCTTAGGATTAGAATCCCCTCTAACCTTAACAAATTAAAATTAACTCCTAGAACCTAACTCTAATACACTTAGTAACTAAGGTCTACCCCCTTTGGCTTCCCTAGGAGTGAGCCTAGACGAAAGAGGTTCCAGTCAAAGTGACAACGTGGGTTGTGAACCTAGGCATTGTGCTTCCAAAGACACACTAAGTGAGCCAAACTTAGTTCACGTTTGCAAGTGTGTATAAGGACGGCAACATGCCATGAAGCTATGTACCTGATGGTGCAACCAAGTTGAAGACTTTCTGGTTCTACAAAGTAATTTTGCCCTCGACACTTCTTTTTGTAACTGGAATTTCCGCTCCCCTGCGTGGGATAATAATGTAATGGGTCTGCATGGATCATTTTTAGGTTGGTTACCTAGGACCTTATCATTAGGGAAGTCCTTTCATCGAGTGGTTTTTTTCCTTAGGAAATTGATCTGGCCTAACCAACTATTTTAATTACCCTTGAGTTTTTCACTCCCAATAATCCTCCAAAGTGGTGAAAGGAGTTCTAATGATCGAGCCCAATGGGTTACTAGGGTCTAGGAATATTGTAAATGACCATGCTAGACATATCCTAGAGTCTTGCGGAATTCCATTGAGTCTAAGTAGTTTTTTTTAATTTTTTAAAACTACCCAATTATTGGTAATTTTAATTAAATTTTGATGTAAAAATGTAAAAACTAGGTCCTAGGGGATTTTGATAGGGGTGTGAGTACTCAGAAGAAATGGAATGAGACCCCCTACACCCTTGGACCAAGTTTCAACTCAATTGGACAAGTTTTTCTAGGTCATTGTCCATGAGAAGTCTAAGTCAGTCCAAGTCAGCAATTTAATTGCTTTAATTTGGCTAAGTGAAAATGCCATTTTTTGTAAAATGAGCAAAAAGGTTAGAGAAAGAGTGGGAGTTGATGCCTAACCCCTTTCCTAAGTTAGAGAAACACTTTTCTAACTTAAACTCACTCCCCTCACCTAGCCACCACCACAACTTGTCATCCCCCCTAGGGAAGTTGTGCCCCCCTTGGTGAGGATAACACCCAAATTCAAAAAATAAATTGAGGGAACACCTAAGCTCCCAAAGTGCATGCCCCTCATGACTCAACATGATGTTTGACTTGTCAAAAAGGTGTTCCCCCTCACCCTCACTCATCCCTCACAAACCGTAGACTACCAAAACCCTAAAAGTGCGCCCTCCTTGAGATAGGGGGTCTCATCCAACTGGTTTGCACCGGACAGAGAGGAGAACGTTCCACCAAAGACAGCCTGGCAGGCTTGGACCTAAGGGGTCTTGCCCTTTTCACTATGATGTAGGCCTTGGAAGGCCCATGACATCACCCATGTGGCCCATGACGTCACTCAGCGTTTTGGACACTTTGGAGGCAATTATGTGCCAAGTGGCACGTGTGGTATGATCCAGAGGCCCAAGGAGGCCTAATATTTTTCTCCTAGAGGGCAACGTTGCCCTAAGAAGGCCTAACATTACCCTAAAAGGGCATGACGTCACCTTTTCTGCTTGATTTAGGGTTTATTTATCTCATTTAATGTAAAAACTAGATATTACATGCAAATTGGCCATGTCGACCTTTTTTACCTAAATCTGGTCATTGAAACTGTATAAATAAGGGTTTTTTCCCTTGTATTTTTTGATCTTTGACTCACACTTGGTGAGGTCTGAAATTTGCGCCCTACTTAGGGTTTATTGGCTGAAATTTTAGGCGTCCTTGTTGAAGGAGGCTAATTTTGGACTACTTTGGCAATTTTCTTGGTGGAAGATTTCAACTAGGGTTTTTACTTGATCATTCTTGATGAGTGTAAGTAAGATTTCTACAATTCTTCTTCATTGAATGGTTATGGTTATGTTTATCTTGCATTTACATTAAGATTATGAAATTGCTAGCTTAAAACCCTAGGAAGCCAAGCACATGTTATTGTCCTTGCTTTAAAAGCTTTCACCTACTAGAATTTGCCAAGAAGCCGATTTTTCTTGAAGTTTTTGCTAAAGGGCCTTGCCATTGCAACACCCTAGCACTTTTGCTTCATCCAAGCCATCATTTGCTTCATCTTTGAACTAAAGAAGGAGAAAAAATACTAAGGCCTAGTGTTACCTACACCTTAGTAGTTATTTTCCCCCTAGGGTTTGGTAGTTGAAGCCTTGGGTTAAAGACACTTCAACTATTAACCTCTCTTGCCTTTGGCTCTCCTACTATCATCTTTTCCTTCAACATTTGCTGACACCTAATAGACTCCATTTTCCCTAAAGGCACTAATCTAAGACTTGCTATTGAGTGATTGACCAAAACAACTATCAAAACCTACACCTTAAGCCTTCTAAGCCTTCTACTAAGGACTTCTAACATTAGAATGGCCTAATCTACTAACTTTGTTGCTGATGTTACTAAAGTAAGCTACAGCCATATTTTGCAGCACTAAAAGCATCTAAAACCAATTGAAAAAGTTGATTAATGCATTGCCTTACTTGCTTCTGACAAATGCTACTATTTTGATGTTAATAAGAGATTATTCTTGGTCATTTTGAAGCCATTTTAAGGCACTTGTTGTGAAGTTAGTCTTATAAATATTGCCATTGTTTTTATTGATAAAGTTCGTGATTTTATAAAGTACTAACAGCAACTTGTACTTGCAAAAGACATATTTTCTTGTTGCTTTGTTCTAGGCAAGTACATCTTGATATTTCACTACTTCATTGGTTAAAACCCCGGGACTTTCTGATCAGTAGTGACTTGTGAGAGGAGTCATTTTAATAGACATCTTAACCTTGTCTTCTCAGACCCCCAGGTCACCGGGGACGTCTCCCCTGGGCCATCAACCCTAAATAGAAAGAGGCATCCTATTAAGGTGTCAGTGATAGGATAACCTCAAGTTACACCAATTTTCTCTCCATTAACCTTTCCTTTGATCAAAGTAAAAATTGTGCAATAACATTTTGGCGCCATTGTTAGGTAACACTAAGGGCATACAATATCGAATTCCTGAAAGCCATTATCCTGAAGACAAGTACATCGTTCATCTCTATATCAACGCACTCTTGATGCATCTAGAGTTTCCCCTTAGTAAAAAGGGGCCTGTTATTGCACAATTTGTACTTTGATAGAAGAAAAGGTTAAAGGAGAGCAAATTGGCTTAACGGGAGACTATCCTATCACTGTCACATCAATAGGATGTCTCTTTCTATTTAGGGTGGTAGGCCCAAGAGAGACATCCCCGGTGACCTGGGGGTTTGAGAAGGCAAAGTCAAAGTGGCTAAATAAAGATCCCCTCTCACAAGTCACCACCGATCAGAAAGTCTGGTTTTATAACCAATGAAAAGATAATATGTCAAAGTGTACATGCTCGGAAGAAAGCAACAAGAAACTAGATATATTTGCAAGTACACTTGTTGGATAGTACTTCATAAAACCATGGACTTTCACGAGAAAAGAAATTTGTTGAATATGATGAAGTAAACAGAAAATTTATAACAGCAATCTTTATAGAGCAATACTTCACATTAAATGCCTTGAAAATAGCTTCAAAATGACTAAGAATCATTAACCATTGAAATCATAATACTAGCATTTGATAGAACCAAATAAGACAACGTATAAATCAGCCTTTTCAATTGCTTTTATGAGCTTTTAATGCTGCATCTAATGGCTGTAGCTTACTTTAGTAACAACAGCAATATTGTTAGTAAGTTAGGCTATTCTAGGGTTAGAAAGTGTTAGTAGGTTGCTCAAAGAGTAGGTTTTGAAAGTTGTGTTGATCAATTACTCAAGAGAGGACTTAGACTAGTGCTTTTAGGGCAAATGGAGTCAATAATGCAGCAGCAAATGTTGAAGAAAAATGATAATAGAGAGTCAAAGACAAGAGAGAATGAAAGATTGGAGTGTTGGTAACACAAGGCTCCAATTATCAAACCCTAGGGGAAATTAGCTACTAAGGTGTAGGTAACCCTAGGCCTTAGTAGATTTCCTCCCTCTTTAACTCAATGATGAAGCAAAATCGGCTAAGATGAAGCAATGGATACTAAGGTGTTGCAATGGCAAGGCCTTAGCTCATGCTTCAAGAAAAATGGCCTTTTGACAAGATCTAGTAGGTGAAAGCTTTTGAAGCTAGGACAATAATATGTGCTAGTCTTCCTAGGGTTTAATCAAGCAATTTCATAATCTTGAATGTAAATGCAAGATAATTTAAACAATAACCACTCATTTAAGAAGAATTGCAGAAAAATCACTTACATACATCAATAATTCATCAAGAAGAACCCTAGTTGAACACATCCACCAAGAACTTTGCAAAAATAAGCCTCCTTGAACAAGTGCGCCTAAAATTTCAGCCACGAAACCCTAAGGAGGGTGCAGATTTCAGTCCTCACAAGTGTGAGTGAAAGATGATCCATAATAATAGTGATTTTCCCCTTATTTATACAATTACAAAGACCGGAATTAGGTCAAAAAGGTCGACATGGCATGTTACACATAATATCCAGTTTTTACATTAAATGTCATGATTAAACCCTAAAATAAGCTGTAAAGGTGACGTCATGTCCTTTTAGGGTGACGTTAGGCCCCTTTTGGGAAACATTGGCCTCTTGGAGAAAAACGTTAGGCCTCCTTGGTCCTCAGGAGCCTGCCACACGTGCCACTTGGCACACAACTGCCTCCAAAACATCCAAAACGTTGGGTGATGTCATGGGCCTTCCAAGGCCTACATCATGGTGGAAAGGGCACAACCCCCCTGGGTCTAGGCCTACCAGCCTGTCCCTGGTGAAACGTCCTCCTCTCTCTCTGGTGCAATCCCCTGATCTATCTTTGCCCCTGGGTCTCAACATCCATCTAGTGGGCTTTTAGCTTTCTTGTCTGTAACTAGATCACTAACACTGTTATATAATTGATTGGGTAGTTTTTGTCTGTGTTGGGGCGTGATCTCAGCCCTGGGTTGGTTAGGTGGATTTTGAAGCTTGATGTCGCTAATTCAATAGCTCTGTACTCCCATCAGATTCACACATAACAGTACATAGACTTAATTTCCATGGGTGCATAAAAAAGCCTAAGTCACACACTAAATTCAGCTTACCATGGTTAAAATTTATGGCTGCAACCTCAAGAATGTGTTCATGCAAGGGAAAATTTAGAGACAGAAAATAGACCAGTTATACAAAAATCACTGAAATTGCTTGTGTGGACAGATCAGTGATTTGCTGAGTCTTCAATAGAAGCTGTGTTAGATTTGGACTGAATGTAGATTTTTATTGTTGCAGGTGTGTAGCTGCATATGCCTCGGATCTTAACTTTCTGGAAACCAGCGTTCTTCCACATCACAGAAAGGGTGAAAAAATATCATCACTAAGTCTAGATCACTCGTAATGTCAAGGCTCCCATTTTTTCAGTATCTTTTTTCACCTTAAATAAACAGCTAGGTTGCTTAGTAAAGAAGCATTTTGAAAGGAAATATATCATGTTAATCTTCAAAAGATCGAATGAAGCAGTTTACAATAGAAGAAGGAATTTGTGGGCTGGGAATATGTGTTTTTCTGGTGTAGATATATAAGGAAATAACCATGTGGTATTGTTTGCTACTTACTGCTATGGCATTTGCTAGAGTATGAAATACTTTTAAAGTAAGATAGATCGTAGGATCACTTCTTTCTTTTTACTCTTGCTTTTCAGAAACAGACCTATCATAGTTTTTCTAAAATCTGTAAATATAATACATCCTTATTTGCAAAGCAACATGCATTCTAAAATTCTAATTTACTTTTGGCCCAGTTATTTTATGCCATGTGTCATTTGAATCCATGTAGCCTTGTCTGTAAAATTCCTTCCTGCAATTACAAAAACATTTGGTTGAATGGCAGAAGTTAGTGTGATAGGAGCTCACTTGTTTTTATGTTTTCCAGTGAGAAATCTTATGTTGTAATTTTTTTGCCCATTTACATTTTCTATGACAAGTGATTTTTGTTCACATGTTAAATATGCTCTTTCTAAGACATTTTGGGTTTCTAGCTTTTGATGAGGAGCACATCCTTTAAGCTCATCTTTACTTACTGCAGCAACCTTTATTCTTAAATAACTTTTAACATTTTTTATTATTAGAGAGCAGTGGCTTCTCCTTTACTGCAATCGCTCTAACTTATGTCTAGCTTTTGCCATTTATTGAGCAACCCACATAAACAGCGCAGTGACTTATAGTAGGCAACATAATTAGTGTAGTGATGTGCATGTTGAAGGACCAACCAGAATAAGTAGGATAGTAGTAGTTCACGTCCTGATATGGGACCCAGGGGGTGGAGTATATGATAGTACATCTTTGGATGGAGCCTACTGTGTGTCCCATAGGTGGACAAGGGACCCCAGTATTATAGTTGGATTGATTCAGTTATTGCTTGAGGACAAGCAATATTCTAGCAGAGAGGACTGTAACGTCCCCACTTTGGGACATCATTATATTACAGAGGGTTATGATGACCAGAGTGGCTAGATGGAGGTTATAGCGAGTACAGGGGCTATTGAGGGTATTTTGGGGTCCGGCTTGCATCGCTCATCTTAATTCATCGTTATGATCCATACCGCACAGTTTGGCTTTGGTTCCGTTGCATTCCGACGATTTCCGTGATTTTGAGTTATTTTGGGCTATAAGTCAATTAAATTCACTAAGGAGGTCATATTGGGCATAATTCTTGGAGGAACCTCTTAGTGTAATACCTCATTGGAATTGGGAGGAACAACACTACAGGATAAGATGATGAGAAGTGACTTTGAGTGGCCAGGGAAGCCACAAGGAGAGATAAGGTACTTTTCAGAGCTAAAATGGTTAATTAATTAATTAAAGTGATTTAATTAATTAATTAATAATTAATAAAGTAAAAGTCACGTTGGAGAGACAAGGTGAGCAAGAAGGATAAAAGAGAGACAAGGACCTCTATTCTCTCATTCACGTTGTTTATCATTTTGATATCTGGCTTCTTGCTAGTGAGCCCATGCACTTGGGGGTTTTGACATAACAAACCCTAGAGATCAGCTCAGTGGTGAAAGATCCCACCCAACCTGGTCCAAGCTTGGTCACAGAGGTGAAATATTCCTCCCTCACCATCTACATCAAATCTACTCAGCTTCAGGGGAGTTTCTAAATCAGCCACAAGTTTAGGGAGAGCTAGGGGGTAGCTTCAGGAGGGTTTCCAGCAGGAGGGCACACCATCTTGAGGAAAGTGGTTTGATCTAGCTAGAAGAGAGGGATTCGAGGCAAACAAACTTCTGGGTATTTCTTGTGAGGCCCAGGGCACCTTTTCTAGCCTTTCCCAGGGGAGGATCCTCTATCAGATTATTTGTTGGAGCTCAGCACAGGTTCAGAGAGAGGAGGGCGCACCATAGATTGAGGATCTTGTCATTAGGAAGGTCACTTCTTCATTGTTTGGTCTGAGACTTTGCCAGGGGGTTTCCTTTGGCCCGATCTACAGTTTGGCACATTTCTCAGGGGATTTAGCAACCTATTACTTGGAGGCGCAAGCCAACTAGGGTTTGCTCAGTTGGGTGGGCATAACTCCATAGTTCAGCTTCAGACTTCACCAGTGGTTTGGTCATGGCTCGATCTACACTTCCAACCATTTTTAGAGTGTTTGGGGGCCTCTAGCAGAGAGGCCGAATTGTTGGTTGTATTCAGCTTTCCAGCAGGGCACAACTATCCAATTTAAGGTTTGGCACTTCAGAGGGCAAAGGTTTCATCTTGTTATTCAGCTATTCTAGCCATATGACCTTGGAGACTTGTATCTTCTCTTATCTATCTTGCTTGAGGGTTATCTACATATTGCTTCTAGCTATTAGCTATATTGTACCAGATCTGCAGATCCAATGGATCAGGGTCTTCTTCTATTATGGATAATATCAGATCTGAGGTATTTTTGGGATCTCTCTTGTATTGTTGATCTTGCATCTTGTTGAGGTATGTTCCATTGCTATATTTATTTGGTTATTGCTGCAAACACACATAACAACCATCAGTATAAACCCTAGTGCAATCTAAAAGACCAAGTCAGCAAAGTGTTTGACGAAATGCCACAACCAGAAAACAATTAAAAACTCATGAAAAACGCAATGTTCTTGGCACCTTGGCTTAGGAACATAACATCAACCAAAAGCCATTAACTAAGCACAACATTATATTATTGAGTTGAATTTGGGAAGAAAAGGTAACTAAAGGAAAGAAAAGAGCATGTGAGGAAAAGTTAGGAGTTAACCGTGGGGGTTAACTAACTCAACAAAGAAATAGAATTGGAGTATAAAAGAAAGGAAGGGTGCACTTCTCATTCACTCTGGATTATTATTACATTTTGCATTTGGGCTCTTGAGCACAAACAATTTTGAAGGTTTTGAGACTACAAACCCTAGAAATCGACTCGGTGGTGAAAGATTCCACCTCTCTTGATCCAAGCTTGGTCTCGGGGATGCAATACTCCACCCACACCATTCTATAGCAACTACAGGTACCATCAAGTAGTCAGGGAAGGAACAGGGCGCAACCTTGGGGGTTTTCAGCAAGGGGGTGCACCATTGAAGGAAGAAAGGTTCGATCCAGGAGATAGAAGAGGTTTTTGGATTATTGGGCATCTGGGTTTTCTCTGTAGGGCCTCAATCATCATTCCTAGCATATTTGGAGAGAGGTTTACTTGTCGTTTGATTTACTGGAGCTTGGCAAGAGTTGGAGAGAAGGAGGACGCACTGTGGAAAGAGATTTAGTCAGTTTAGAGGAGCAGATCTTCATCATTCAGCTGGAGACTTCACCAGGGGGTTTGTCTTGCCTCGATCTATATTCTTAGCAAGTTTCATATCATTTGGAAGTTCCTAGCAGTGAGGTTGAATTGTTGGGTTTCTATAACAGTGAGGCCGAATTCTTCCCATACATACATCAAGAATTCATCAAGAAGAACCCTAGTTGAACACATCCACCAAGAACTTTGCCAAAATAATCCAAAATAAGCCTCCTTAAACAAGTGCGCCTAAAATTTCATCCAAGAAACCCTAAGGAGGGCGCAAATTTCAGTCCTCACAAGTGTGAGTGAAAGATGATGAATAGTAAGAGTGATTTTCCCCTTAATTATACAATTACAAAGACCAAAAATAGGTCAAAAAGGTCGACATGGCCTATTACATATAATATCTAGTTTTTACATTAAAAGTCATAATTAAACCCTAAAATAAGCTGCAAAAGTGACGCCATGCCCTTTTGGTGACATTAGGCCCTTTTTGGGCGACCTTGGCCTCCTGGAGAAAAATGTTAGGCCTCCTTGGGCCTCAGGAACCTACCACACGTGCCACTTGGCACACAACTGCCTCCAAAACATCCAAAACGATGGGTGACCTTGGTGACATCATGGGCCTTCCAAGGCCTACATCATGGTCGAAAGGGCACAACCCCCCTAGGTCTAGTCCTGGCAAGCTGCTCGTTGTGAAATGCCATCCTCTCTCTTTGGTGTAATCCCTTGATTTGTCTCTGCCCTCGGCTGGGGTCTCGGCATCCATCAGGTGGGCTTTTATCCCTATGGATGTCTGAACTAATCATCTCCCCATGTACCTGTCCATCGGGTGTGGCCCTGCAACATCAACAAATACACCCTCCATGGGCTCATAAGTCGCAGGGATCATAGCAATGTCAATCACATCTAATCATCAAGTTATTTAAACATGTGCATGAAACCCCTTTTACTCGGACAAGTGCTCAAAGACGTTATGCTATTCTACAAGCCAACTTTGGGGGGGACGCTAGGACGTCCTATTGGGTGGGATGTTCCCGGGAGAACTCAAATCCAGGCCATGTGAGTGGATGAGGTGGTAAGGGATGTCTGGGCAATGGTTGTAGTGATAGCAAGGAAATGTATAGCTTACCTGTGGGTGCCTCTGAAGAGGGTGAGTTGCACCTTGTCAAGGATGCAAATGTTTCCAAGCCCATCAATGCCTTTTATCTTTTATTCTTATTGCTTTTTCTTTGAAGAGGCTAGTTAGGGGACACTGCCTTGGCGTTGTGACTAGTGGTGGCAATGTTACCCACAAGCATTTCACGGAAATGAGAAGGTTGGCTCGTGATGAGACCCCCTTTCTCTTGGCTATGCCACCAAGAGCCACTACTGTGGCATGGTGAACAGCTGTCGGTAGTGTCATACCGCTACATGCCCATGGACCTATTAGGTTGGCTCATGATGAGACCCCCTATCCTCCAACTAGTTCTTGATTTATTATTTTTTATGGATCCCTCTGTTTCTTGTTGAGAATCTTTTTATTGCTTTCTCAGGGATCCCTAGGTGACGCATCTCAAGGTTTCATTCTTTTGGCTTTTGTCTTTTGCCAGCTGCTTTTACCTCTGGGCCTTTAGCCCCTCCTTCCCACAAGGCAAGGTACAACCCTTAGATATTTGGCCAACCCAATGCTCTGACCAGTGTAATGGGATAGATGAGCAGGAAAAAGATGAAAGGTGGTAAGTATGGTGGGAGCGGACAATGACCTCTCATGAATCCCCCAATGGCAACCCAAACCCTATGGGAACCAGCTTACTAGGGCATCATGGCATTCCCCCCAGGTATGATCAAGTGGAAAGGCATAAGGTCCAAGCACACATTAGAAGCAAAAGGAATTAAATGCACATATTCAAAAGTTTTGAGGATCAGAGTGACACATACCATGATACCCGGACTCATTACCTCATGGAGCAAGACCCATCCCTGCTACAATACCAGGTCGACGTGATGGATGTTGTTGTTGCTGACAAAGTGGAGGCACTGAAGAAAGAAAAGGATGGGCCCTCCAGGGCCATGCTCAAGTCAATCTGGCTCTCGGTAGTCCATGTCTAGAACCTGTGGGCCTCGAGACATAATCTCCTCAATTATCCCTTGGCTAGGGGATAATAGGGCCAAGAACGCTCCTTGAAGCTCATGACATGGCTAAAAGGATCAAGGAAAATATCTCCTTGTCCCAAAAAAAACACCTTTTTGCCCCAGACACTCTTAGTTTGGAGAGCTTAGTTTCCCATGAGACCTTGTTTCTTGATTTCCAAGAAGAATGGGAACCAATCATCGACCAACAATAGGCTAAGGGAAAGGGTCTTGATGAGTTTTTCCAATCCCACAAGGAAGAGCAAAGGTTTACTCGTTCCTCTGCCAAGAATAATGAAGACGCGGTTGAGGAGCTAGAACCTGAGGATATCAAACATGATGATGAAGTATTTATGTGTCCTCCTCCCTCTGATGAAGCCATCAAAAATCCCATTTTTTCTACACAAGAAGAAGAGGATGATAATACCTTATTCTATGATTCAAAGAGTGAAGGAGAAATCGAATCCTCGGGCAAGGTAGATCCTCCTTGTTGTGCAGCTGGAGATGTAGAAGCAAGTCTTCCATTTGATGAAGTTATCCAAATACTTGAAGCTCCTGCAAAAGAAGAAGAAAGCAAGGTGATTTGTTTCCCTTCCCAAATTTTTAATGATTATTTACCTTATGATGTGGAAAGTGAAGAAGTGTTGGATAATTTTACCCCTTCATGCTATAATGATTTTGTTGATAATATTGAAGAGTTCATACATATCGGGAAGCGTAATTGGGATATTATTGGATATGATGGGGATCCCATTTACGACATTGAGGGTCATGTCCAAAAGTTGCCTTTACCGTTATCACATGAAGTTACTAATGAATTTGACATTTGGCAACAAGAACATGACATGATTACCAATTTTATTTAGACACCCTAGGATGACTTGATGCTATGCTCTCCTAATAATTTTTGGTCATGACTTGAGGACTTTGATGATTGTTCCTCTGAGCACTTAGATTTATTCTATGAAGAAAGTTATCAACCATCGTTGTGCTCAAATCTTGATAAAAGTGAGGAAGTTACTTGCCTGAAGCAAGATATTTGTGATAAGATTTTCCACCTCCCTTTGATTACTTTGCCTCGCTATGTCACTAAAGGTATGGTTTGGAAACATGTCCCTTATCCCAAGTCTTCTGTGGGACAAAACCTCATTTTGGATTTTAGGGGAAGGTTGAGTACCTCAAGAAGAAGCTTATTATCAGAGTCTTTCAGCTTCCCCTTGAGGAATTCCCAGTCATCCTTTCGATTCTTGTTGATCCCTTCCAAGGCCTCAGATTGTGAAGACGTCCTAGGTAGCCAGCATTCAGACTCTTTCAGTCAGTCTTTTGAACCTTTGACTTTTCACGATCCCTTTCTAAGATGGATTAAGCACTTTCCTGACAGTATGACTTGGAGCCATTTTGTCCCTCCCACCCGCCTCCATGAGCTAGACCTTACAATTTCCAATGATGTAATACATTTTCTTACTCATGTTATTTTTGTGCTTAACTTATCACTGCTTTGGTTTATGATGAAGCACAAAGGCAGGTATTGTGAGACATTGCTAGGGTGGTTTCACTGGCTATTTGACTACACCTAGCATTCAGCCAACAAGTAAGTAGAGGTAAGTAGGTAGGCATTTGCATTCATTGTATATACCATTTGCATTTCATGCTAGAGTAGTTGTATTTCCATTTGTATATATGCTTGCTTTCATTTTCTGTACTATATACGAGTCAGGGGTGATATCACCACCCCAAATGATTACTAATAATCTTTTGTTGAGATCAAGCAGGTCACAGGTTATGCCAAATATGTTGAGGTTCTCATGCGCTCTACGGTGAGCACATGTCCCCGAGTTGGAGCCAGATGTTATTCCCTAGCCTAGGGATAAGTAAAGAGAYTATGTCTCGAGGCCCACGGGTCCTAGACATGGAGTACCGAGAGACATATTGACTTTGGCCTGGTCCTGGAGGGACCATCCTTCTTCTTCTTCAGCACCTCCACCTTGTCAGCAGCAGCAGCATCCATCCCATCAGCCTGGTCCTTCAGYAACAGTGGGTCTTGCTTCGTGAGGTAATTGTTGATTTTTCATAAGAATTAGGTTAAGCATGAAGTTCATTCCATTTCATCAATTAACCATAATCATAAATGCTGCAGCAACCAAGATCACAAGAAGAAGCACCATGCACAAGAACACAAAATGTATCCTGGGAAACCCTTCTCAACAAGGGAAGAAAACCCAGCCAAATCCTTTTCCTTAATATTCAAGAGAAAGACCCTTACCACCAAGAAGGACCTAGCACACAAGAGGGTGCTCAAACCCTAGAACTCTAGCGCCCAAGAAAGGTGCGCAATTTTTGCCAAAGAAGAGTACTTGCTGAAATTTCCAAACTCACAAGAAAGATATGTTTCCTCAAAGGGGATTTTACCTTTACTTATACTAATCTAATTCTGTCAACAGAAGTGTCTATCGGCCCAACAGGGCCGACCTCACTTAGACATATTATTTATTATTATTATAATAATTACTATTAATATTAATATTAATATCAATTATCTTTTACATTTATTATTAGACACAATAAGGTAGGGCCGACCCATACCCTAAGTCACCGCATTTGACGAATTTCAGGCTTGAAATTCGAAATTTGCCGAATTTTAAACCAGTTCGAATTAATTCGCTGAATTTCAAATCGAAGTCAAACCCGCATGCGGATTCGAATTTCTGGGCGAATTCTTGGAAATTCGACTGTGAAATTCGGCAAGAAATTCAGCGCATGTATTTTTTTTTAAATTCGAGTCCTAAACCCATTTCCGTGTGGTGGATTTTTTGCCCGTCCGCGTGGATTTTTGGGTTTCCCGCTCACTTACCCTCCCAAAGATGGGTTGTAGCACTCCCGACTTCATTTCTCCCTTCGCCTGACGCTGTAGCTCTCCTGACCACCATTGTTGTAGCTCTCACGACTTTCATTGTTGTAACTTGTAAGCTCCGTCGTAATTACAGTGAGCTAATAGTTCAAAGTTTGAACTGTTATGTGTTTAATTATGTTCAACAACACAGGGATTCCAACAGAGATGAACACCTTCAGTAACCACTCACATAACCAGATCAAAGACCAACACCGATGTTTTCACGTGGTAAAACCCCTACGGGGAAACATCCACGGCCCCAGCCAACGCGGCCACTTGAAGCAGTTTATTAATGCAAAGAAAAAGATTACAGAGAGATTTTACAAGAGAGTTTCTCACAATCGATCATTGGCAAATGACCTTCCATGCTCTTTAAATAGAGATCATGGACCAATCGGGTGTTAAGCCACAGATCAATGGTCGTTAATATCGAAGAGAGTATGAACCATCGGATCACTCTATGTCGGGAACATATCGTGACCGTCGGATTTCCTAACTACAAATGCATACTAATGCATACTAAAGAAACACACTAAGAAACACACTTTTACCTAATGACATAGTAGACCAA
>JASDQU010816298.1:68316-79136 GCA_032191745.1 Picea mariana
CCTATGGGCACAGGCTTGCTAGGATACCCTGTCAATTTCCCAGAGCATGGTCAAGTGGGCTAATGTAATATCCAAGCAGTTGTTAGAGATAAAAGGAATCAGATGCATATATTTAAAGGTTTTAATGATCAAAAGTGACACATACCATGATACCTGGACCAATTACCTCATGGAGAAAGAGCCTCCTTCGATACAAGACCAAGCCGAAGGGGATGGATGCTGCTGTGTTGACAAGACAAATCTGATGAGAGAAGAAAAGGATGGGCCCTCCAGGGCCATGCTCAGGTCAATCTTGCTCTCGATACTCCATGTCTGGGACTTGTGGGCCTCGAGACATGATCTCTTAGTTATCCCTAAAAATCGGGGATAACATTGCCATTGTAGCTGAGAGTCGAGAGTTACCGAGAAGCAGTATATGAACACATGTATATTTCAGATGAATGAATATGATAGAGGAACATTTCCCCAAATGTCTGGTGTTTTCGTGTTTATTTGAATGAATGAATGGTAGACTTTCTGTTTATTTTGAATTCTCTGTTATTTCTTGTTCTTGTGTTTATGAATGCATTTACATGGCTGAATGTATGAATCTGTGAAGTTTTAAATAAGTTTCCATTATTTCTCTTCTATGAGCAAGTGCAAGTGTGCATAGTGTCCGCAAGGAGTGCGTTGACAGAGTCTGTTCCGACTCATGAGCTCAGAAGAGATAACATGAATCTTAGAGGTGCAAGGAGTGCAGAACGCCCGCAAGGTGTACGTGACAGTCCATTTTGACTCAGAAAGTTCTTGAGAAATAGCTTGAAAGAAGTTCGTCTGCAAGGAGTGCGTGACATAGTCTTTTGACTCAAAAGTTCAAAAGGATTAGCAAAAGTTGTCCAAAGAGAAGACAAGTTGTGGAGGAGGACCTGTTGCAAGGCATGCACAGGTTGAGAATCGACTAAGCATCGAAGAGAACATTCTAAGAAGGTAAGAGTTCGAGGAAGAACAAGTTCAGGAGGAAGAGCGATGAAAAATATTCAAAGGGAGGAGTTCCTTGAGGTTTCCCAGAATCAACGAATTGAGATTCATCCAAGAGGGACTGGGATCGTTCTAGACCGTCAGATCTGGGAAGAGTTGCATGGAGAATTGACCGAGAGGTGTTTCGGCATTTCATAATTCAGAGTGTTCTGAAGTGTAGAGAGGTGGGATCGCCGAAATCGCGAGGTGAATATTAACCATTGGCTGCAAGGAGATACATTGCAGCAGATTAGAGAATCCGGAAGTTAGAGGTCTGGAGGAAGTAATCGCGGAGTAAGTGAAGTTTCCCAAAGTCACGAACCCGAACTACAACTGGACCGTCAGATCCAGGGAGACACGTGGTAGAGACCCGTGAATTTGGAGAAAGGTGTTTCGGGAGGAAATAGAGGAGGACGTTGCAATATCGTCGGAGCCCGAAGTGGCGAAGGGATTGGCCCAAGGTTATAGCTCGCAGTCACATAGGGGAAAGAGTCTAGTACGGAACTAGTACTCGCAATCGGTGTTGCCAAGCGCTGGAGAGCGAGGTTGCAAGGGGTAATTTGCAGGCGACATCGAGGGGACTTGTGTGTGTATTATTTGTTCAAGGTTGTTGAAGGCCTGAAGATCCAATTCGGTTCGAGGGGTTTGAAGATCCGAGACCGAGAGGTCACAGAATCCCCAGGAGAGAAGTGG
The DNA here is from genome assembly GCA_032191745.1 of Picea mariana. Lineage (NCBI taxonomy): Eukaryota > Viridiplantae > Streptophyta > Pinopsida > Pinales > Pinaceae > Picea > Picea mariana. The sequence continues at coordinate 70,006 of JASDQU010816298.1, forward strand.
GGGGTTGTGCCGTCAAGTGGTCTCAAAGAAGACACATAATTGATTTCACTAGGCAAAGGAGACAGTTAAGTAGGCTGATATCATCAAGTGGTATCAGATACATGAACACAATGTTGCCTAGGAGATGTGTGGAGCCTTCTATAGCGAATAGAGTTATGGGAAGAGAGATGCGAGAACTCAGAGCAAGGATGGATGCCATGGAAACAACGCAAAGAAGAGCACTTGACAATGTAGATGTCAGTGATGCAGAAAATGAAGAAGTGGAAGTTGAAGAAGATGTAGCGGAGGATGCTGCGGAAGAGTGGTTGTTAAGTCGGGAGCTAGAGCAAAGATAGACATCCCAATGTATGAGGGTAATTTGGATGTTAAAGAATTGCCTAATTAGATACGAGCAATGGACACGTATTTCAACTATGAAGACGTCAATGAGGAGAAAAAGGTGAAATACGTTGTCACCAAGTTAAAAGGACATGCAACACTGTGGTGGGACGAACTACAGGTTGACAGGAGAAGCAAAGGCAAACAAAAGATTAAGAGATGGGATAGAATGGTAGCCAATCTAAAGGCTAAATTCATACCCAAGGACTACCAAATAAATATGTTCAGGAGATTGCAGAACTTGAGATAGAAAATAATGACAGTCAAGGAGTACATAGAGGAGTTCTATAAGCTAAACATCAGGGTTGGACAAAGAGAGAGAGATGAGGAAAAATTTTCTAGGTACATCAATGGCCCGAGATATGAAATCCAGGATGAAATCAACATGATGACAATAAGGATAGTAGAGGATGCGTATCAGATTGCGCTGAAAGCAGAGGAGAAGTTGGACAGAAAGTAGAGTCAACAAAGCAGGGGTAGAAGTTTGAACAGAGGCAAAGGAGTTTCCCATGACAAGACATAGAATCCCAAAGGTGAGACGGAGAAACCACATAATCAGTTTGAGAGAGGAGGAAGTTCCCGAGGAAGACAGAGTGGTGGTCGAAACTCTTTTCCTAGAGGAAGAGGAAGAGGTAGAGGAGGAGAGATAAAGTATTATGCCTGTGGAAACGTAGGACACATGTCTTGGGAATGTCCCAAGAGAAAGAAAGGAGGTGAAGCTCACATTTCGGAAGTGCAGAAGCAAGATGTTGAGGCAGAAGGTGCAGAATATGTGAAAATTCTAGGTCCTATCAACTTGCCTTCTTGGTCTGCCTTTGACCAAGCAAAGGCTCTAAGTTTTCACTGTCTTTGTTTTAGTTTTCTGCTGTTTTATAACAGCCAACAGTCCATGAACTTTCAAGCTGATTATTATGGTTATATTTTCAATTTGGGTGCTCTAGCATGTCGTTTTTTCCATAGGAAATTAATACATGCAACTCAAATAAATATAACACACCTAATACATTGTTTAACTGCTGATAATGAACAGATCTAAGAACTAATAGCATGCATTTGTAGACACAGTGTTTTTGGTCAACATGACCCTGGACAAAACTCCCCCGGGGAAAACAAGTTTGAGATCTAAATGTATATATGAGGAAAAACAGATAAGGGTTACAGTAAACACAATAAATGATGGAACCTGGTACTATAGCAACTCCAACAGAGTTGAAACACAAGCTCTATCAAGCAGATGCGCCCCTGAATGGTGCGCCCCTTATGCAAACTGCCAGAACCACTGAAACTGCTCCAGAAATTAACTGTGATGCCAGATTTGAAAACCCTCCCGCAGGAATGAAGCTCCAGCAGATGTCCTCACTCTCCAACTGACCTCACTGAATTCTGATGGCTAGATATCCTACCAGGAAAGAATAAGTCTGCCAAACTCATGCGCCCCTCTCTGAAGTAGAATAGCTCCAGTAAAATAATGAAGCAAGCTGCTCCAAGCTTCCCACAGGGAAAGAAAGCGACCTCCTCCAACAAACCTCATGCAACTGATCTCATCTCCATAGCTTGAGTCCTCCTTTGCCAACAAGCAAAACTCTCATGAAGAATGCGCCCTCCTTTCTCCCTTTGCGCCCCTCATAGACTCCAAAAGGAAACCTAAGAGTGAATGGTTGAGATCAATCCAAAGGAATGGATGAGATCTCCCCAATCAACTCTAAAGCATAAACCCACTTTTGGGTTAAGTTCCCTAAGTCCACTTATGTCTCCAAAATTACCCCAAAGTGATTTAATACTCACTTTATGCCAAAAGTGACCAAATTTCACTTTAACCAAAGTCAAAGTGAAAATAGACAAAAGTACAAGGTACAAAGTGTCATGTCCTTCCCTCATGTGCTAAGGAGGTCAAAAGCACATGGGGAACACCTCCCAAGGTACAAATCTCAACAGAATATGGGAGATCTTTGATGATGAAGAAAGTTCTTTTAAAACCAGCGCCAGAGATTGAAAAGGCAGTGCAGAGGAACAGTTTGTTTAGGACAACTTACAAGACTAAAGACAGAGTTTGCAAGGTGATAATTGACAGTGGGAGCACTGATAATTTAGTATCCACAGAGATGGTGGAGAATTTAGAGCTAGAGACAACTGCACATCCGACGTCGTATAAAGTCTCATGGTTGCAAAAAGGTCATCAGGTAATAGTCACTAAACAATGCCTGGTTGAATTTAAAATAGGAGGATATAGAGATGAAATTCTATGTGATGTGATTCCCATGGATGTATGTCATGTTTTGTTGGGAAGACCATGGAAGTATGACAGGAATGTCATTCATGATGGGAGAATAAATACTTATACCTTGGAGAAGAATGGTAGGACACACATGTTGCTGCCGATTGAGGAAAAGAAAGTGAATGAAGAAGCCAACACGAGCATACTTCTCATGAGTGGGAAGGAACTCCCGAGTGAAGTTAAGAAGGAACAGGAGATGCAGTTTGGTGTAGTGAGGAAGCTGAAAGTTATCCTTTCAAGTACTTCTATGGAGGATTTGCCTGAGGAAATTCAGGAGTTGTTGGAAAATTTTGTTGACATAGTCGTGGATGAGTTGCCAAGCTCATTACCACCTATCAGAAGTATCAACCATCACATTGACTTGATACCAAGATCAATCTTGCCAAACAAAGCAGCGTACAGATTGACACCTCAAGAGAATGAGGAGGTAAAAAGACAAGTTCAGGTTTTGTTAGAGAAAGGTTTGGTTAGAGAAAGCTTCAGTCCATGCGTAGTACCAACTGTGTTGAGTCCGAAGAAGGATGGAGGATGGAGAATGTGTACAGACTCAATGGCCATAAGTAAGATCACCATTAGGCACAGATTTCCATTGCCAAGGATGGATGGCTTAATGGATTGTTTAAGTGGGGTGAACTATTTTTCAAAGATAGATTTGAAAAGTGGATATCACCAGATAAGGATGAGAGAAGGTGATGAGTGGAAAACAACCTTCAAGACAATTGAGGGATTTTATGAATGACTTGTTATGTCGTTTGGCTTAACAAATGCCCCGAGTACTTTTATGAGATTGATGAATGAAGTCTTGAAAGATTTTGTTGGCAAGTTTGTGATCGCATATCTGGATGATATACTAGTCTTCAGTAAAACTGAGGAAGAGCATCTAAGGCACTTAACGTTAGTGATGAAGAGGTTACAGCGGGAGAAGCTGTTGATCAATTAAAAAAATCCTCTTTCATGAAGAAAAAACTCATTTATTTGGGTTTTGTGATCTCTTTAAATGAATTGAAGATGGATCTTGAAAAGTTGAAAGCAATCAGAGAATCGCTGTCACCAAGGAGCATATTTGAGGTAAGAAGCTTCCATGGATTGGCAAGTTTTTATCAAAAGTTCATCATAAATTTTAGTGAGATTGGCGTGCAGATGATGGATACCATGAATAAAATACGTAAGTCTTTCAAATAGACAGAAGAAGATGAGAAGAGATTCAACATATTGAAAGAGAAGATAATAGAACAACTGATTCTGGTTTTGCCGGATTTCGGGAAGACATTTCAAGTGAGATGTGATGAGAGTGGAGTTGCAATTGGAGCGGTCTTGAGCCAAGATAATAGGCTTGTTGCATATTTCAGTTAGAAGCTGAATGATACTTGTTATCCATCAAAGTTGCACTAGGATGGACTTCCAGCGAGCCGCCAAAGATTGAACATTATTGTTCAAAATTCAGAGTTCAGAAGTTCAGCCGGTCATAAAGACCACCTTTTTTCTCGTAACATTTCCATAAAAAGTTGTAATAAGAGATGTTGCATGATGAACTTGTAAAAGGTCTTAGCCACTTTAAGTCCTAAGCGTGAGTTATTCTCTGGAGTTTTTTTTCACTTACTAATTATATTTTGCCGTTTTCAGGCAATTTATAATTTATGAGTTTTTTAACTCAATTCCTCCAACGCTGCAGTATATGCCCATGGTTAGGGTTGAGCATGGATCTAAGCTTAGTGTATAATGTATATTACCATGCTAAACATTCTCCTAGAGTCTTATGGAAATGTACTAAGTCCCCCCTAGTTTTTTTTTTTTATTTTTTCAGTTAATTAAAAAATTGCCAGAATTCGGCAATTTTTAATTAAAAAATAAAGATGTATTAAATAAGTGGTACTAGGGGACTAAATAGGCCATGGGGATGCTCATTTGTGGATCTAGAGCACCCATATTACATAAGTACCCACTTGATTGAGCAAAAATAGTGATTTTAATCACTTAAAAGTCATTTTTTCTCACAAAACTCAAAAAAGTCAAAATAAAATAAAAAAATCCAGCATATGCAAAAGTAAAGGAAACATGTTTTGACATGTTGGAGACAAAATAAAGCCTCTAAGGCTATGTGGCATCAAGAGGAAGACTCTCATTGGTCAAAGCTTTGAAGTGGGGCATATGTGAGTTGTTTTTGAACATGTGTGTATTGGGAAGTGCGCCCCTCTTGGAGAGGTGGCACATCTTTGAGATGGCAGCCCACTTTGTTGAGAGGTGGCGCGCTCTCATCACCTCAAACCTTTGTGTTGGCATGTGGAACGGATATGGGAGAGATGGCAGCCCTCTTCCCTACACTTGGCAGCTCACTCTTGACAATTGGTGCACCCTCCTCCTCCACATGGTGCGCCCTCCTCATAGGGATCTTCACCCAAACTTGTATAAATAAGAGCATTCTCTCCCATTGTTAGCTAGTTGGAGCTTGGGAAGAAATCGCTTGTGTACTATTGCTATTGTAACACTCTTTCTCATATTTGGAATAAAAAGAAGACTTTGGAGGTCAAATTGGTGGATTGGCCAAGTGTGTGGATGCTATATGTATGAGGTGATACCATTTTATTGTTTATTGATTTGATATTTTGGTTAATGTGGCCTTATAGGAGTACTATTACTCAATAGGGTAAGATTGCTAAGCTAGTTTGATTAGTTGTCTTGCTATTTATGTACTTGAGTGGTTTTAGATGCAATATTTGTTTGGTTTAACATATTGTGTTGTAAGATCTCTCTTGTAGGTAATACCATTTTCTAACCCTTTTGTAAGCAACCGAAGTGATTGATATCTCAACTTGGAGAAGCGGATGATCTAGTTTGACTCCTCCTTTCTTCCAAGTCTTTGAAGAAGATCCCTCCACAATCCATCAAGGACTCAATTGCCCAACACATTCCAAGCACAAGTTTTCTCTTTCTCTCCTTCTCTTGAAAAACAAAATTCATTGGTTACATTTATATATATGCAAGCATGTTTAGATCTAATTTGTTTAGCTAAATTATAAGTTCTTTCATGCATGCAAGTGGTAGCCTAGATCTGATTTCTTTTCTTTAAAATTGCTATCCTAAGAATCTAGATCTAGCATAGGAAGATAGTCATTTTGCTCTAAAAGTTTCTGAAATTTTTAGAGGGTTAAAAGCTAATATTTTGCCAAGTGTTTTCATTGTTCAATCTAGCATCTAAGTGGTCTAAATATTTCTGTTTTAAAACAGCCATAAAAGTCCCTAAGGAAACTAACTTTTTAGCTTGAGTTTCTTAGTTTTTTTTTGCCGAATGTTGTAGAATTTAACTTAGAAATTTTTGTAGATTTTTACTAATTACCCAAGACACTTCCAAAGTGTTTTTGGGCATCTTTTGCTATTATTTGTTCGCTGTTTTGTGCAGGTTGACGAACAGATAGGAAGAAACTCTATCTGTTTTGGGCAGATTAGGAGCATCCGGGACTACCGTGAGCACCTATTTTACTTAATAAACCTTTGTAAAGCATTGTAAAGACTTGTGACCCCCCTAATGAATGGTCACAAGTCACTTCCATAAAGTCTCGTGCAATTCTTTAATAAAATCAGTGGGACTACAAGCTCCTGCTTTTCATTCCCCCTAGGGGAACGGTGTTTCGGTGGTGGTGTAAATTTTTGCAAGTTTTAGCTTAGTTTTGATTTTGCATAATTGAAGCAAGCTAAAGTAATCTTTAATCCATCACAAAGCACAATCAACATTTAGATTAGTTTTCCTTTTTGCAAAGTACACTAATTGCTAGATTAGCTTTACTTTTCTTGCAATTTCAAGTTGGAAATAAACCATCCCCTCAGCTCCTCGAAAGAGGCCTGGTCAGTGTGGATTAGTAATTAGTCTCACATTTCAATTCAGTCATTTATTTTCTTGTTATAAAATAAACAAATTTCCCTCAGCTCACAGTGCGGTTCCCGACCCTTCCAATTGCGAGCTAGTCTCGATCTGCTGGAAGTAAGTTTTATACACGCTGTGTTGGTTAGTGGTTGATAGTTTAATTAGGACAACCTCTAATGTAGTTAACTTAATGCATGGGAAAACGCCTTGAAGTGACCTGCGAAGTAAGGCGGACCCTCTCGGGACCTGTTATCGCTCAGTTTGTAGTTTAGGTCAAGTAGCTGAAGGATAAGGGTCAAACTGGCGAAACAGGGACCTACCCCAATGTCACCACAATGGGGAGGTCCTTTCTATTTAGGGTGGCTAATCCCAAGGGAGACGTCCTTGGCAATCTGGGGTTTTGAAAGGAAAAGGCTTAAAGGATTAAGGCTAGTTTCCCCTTCACAGATTACCGCCAAGAACATAGTCAAGTGAAGAAAAACCACAGAAGAGGTACTGTTATCGCTCAGTTTGTAGTCTAGATCAGGTAGCTTAAAAGCAAAGGTCAAACTGGCATAACAGGAGCTTCCCCACCCACTGTCACCTCGATGGGGGGTGTTGTCGCCCTTATGCACACTTGCAGACGTGAGCTAAGTCTTGCTCACTTAGTGTGCCCTCGGAGACACAATGTCTAAGTTCCTGCCCACACTGTCACCTTGACAGGAACTTCTTCCGTCTAGGCTTACTCCTAGGGAAGCCAAGGGGGGTTGTCCCTAGTTACTAAGTTAATTTTAATTTCAACTTCTAGGAGTTAGTTTCAATTGATTATAGGCCAAGGGGAAATCTAGCCTAATATGACAAGCAGCAATGCAAGTGCAAGTCTAAGTTAAAATGAGAGGTAGCCCTTTCCCTAAGTCAACTAAAGACTAGTGCCTAAGGTTGGGCAAGGGGTCAACTATGTTTGAGGGTGGTTCGTTACAAAGGTTTTACAAATTAAATCAAATGAACTACCCCAAACCAAAAGAATAATTAAATGTTAGAAAGTTTACAAGTTACCAATATACATCAAATAAATACAAGATAAACCAACATACAAGATATACAAAAGATACAATAAATCACACCCTAGGGCCAAGCATGCCCCAAGTGGCACTTACTCCACTTGGACTGCCTTCACTGGCATCTAACCACTCAAGCACTTAAAGATTAAAGCAAGTGATGCACTTAGGCACTAGTCTTTAGTTGACTTAGGGAAAGGGCTGCCTCTCATTTTAACTTAGACTTGCACCTGCATTGCTGCTTGTCATCCTAGGCTAGTTTTCCCCCTTAGCCTCTAATCAATTGAAACTAACTCCTAGAACATTGTAATTAAAATCAACTTAGTAACTAGGAACTACCCCCCTTGGCTTCCCTAGGAGTAAGCCTAGACGGAAGAAGTTTCAGTCAAGGTGACAGTGTGGGCTGAAACTTAGACATTGTGTCTCCGAGGGCACACTAAGTGAGCAGGACTTAGCTCACGTTTGCAAGTGTGCATAAGGACGACAACAGGGGGCTCTTTCTATTTAGGGTGGCTAAACCCAAGGGAGACGTCCCTAGGTAATCTGGGGTGTTGAAAGGAAAAAGGTCAAGGGATTAAGGCTCAAGAGGTTAAAGTAGGTTTTCCCTTCACAGATTACCGCCAAGAAGATAGTCAAAGAGAAGATAAACCACAAGATAGGCACCTGTTTGCGAGACAAAGAAACAATAAAACTAAAATGTGCAACAGTGGTCAGTACATCATAAATTTATGACTATCTTTATTATATATGAGCACATATAGCAGTAATTATTGACGAAGTCAATGATTGCAAAAAATGACTATGGTTTGTAATGTTACTTCTCAATAACACCGGAGATGATATAGCATTCAATGTATAAAATCAATCCTTGAATTATCAAAACGCATTAAATATCATTAATATGCTCACATGCAAAGGTTGTTGCGTCACTATACTTGCTAGAGGGTGACGTCAGCTTTCTTCTAGGTTAGTTTGCTAGACAATGAGGTGGACATTTTACAAAATAGGCCAATGAAATTTATCTACACATCAAAGTCTATCATTTGATGACCTAGCTGCAACTTTTTATACCAGCCAAGAGCTTAAACCAGGCATGACGTCATCATAAGTCTAGGGTTAGTGAGATGTTAGGGTTAGTTAAGGTTTGAAATTCAAGAAGTTTAAAAGTGTTGTTTTGACACAAGAATCTCAACGTTGGAGTTCTAGACTAGTGCCTTAGGGTATAATGGAGTCAAGGAGCAAGGCTAAAGTCTCGGGAGAATCTAAATTCAAGGACAAGAGAGTTAGGCTTTCTAGTGCTGCAATGGCAGGGCCACAAAGACAAAACCCTAAGGGGAGGAGGTTCATTCCGGTGTTGCTTAAGCAAGGCCTCATGCTCCTCCCTCTTTCCTTAAAAATCCTTGACAAAAACGGCTAGCTTCAAAACATAAATCTAGGGATGAAAAGTGTTGCAAAGACAAGGCCTTTCAAACCCTAAAGGTCAAAACCCTAGGTGTAAACTCAATTAGGCCTAGGACGTCTTCCTTCTTCAATTTATGTTTCAAAACTAACTCAGAAAAAGGGGAACTAGTGTAGAAACGGC
>JASDQU010816299.1:6797-17510 GCA_032191745.1 Picea mariana
GTAAGTAAAATCTATTTTACCGTGGGCATGAGCTCTTGTTTTTATTGATAGGTTAGGTTTTCTTGTTTCACTTAAGTTGATAGGTTAGCATAGGTTCTTTTATTGTCAAACCAAGAGGGTCCCTTTTTCAAAGGCTAGGTAAAATAGCTTGAATCCTTAAATTGTTTATTTCAGTTGGGTTCCTTCCCTAGTCCTAAAAAAAAATTTTGGTGTGTTAGTGGAATGCTTTTAGTGAAAATTGAATTGATTCTTCATTGCTAGTTTTAAGAGTTTTTGGTCCCTTAAGGAATTCTAAATGGATGTAAGAGCTATTGAATTCCCTTCTTCAATTCTTAAGGTTTCCTTTTTAATTAAAACATAATAGAACTATGCTTAGAGTCGATCAGTTACAAGCTTGACCACTGATATTGAAGTTGACCTTAATAAACCTGATTGGCCCTTTCACTTTTTTGGTTTATAATAAAATTTATTTGAAACAAGGTTGTAATTACTTGCTCGTGGCTCTATTATTTAGATTCTTCTCTTATTTGCGTGCGATGTTCACTTTATTGTTAAAATATTTAAGTTATTCAATTAAATTACGAAGAATGGAGGTATGATGGGTTATGTGATTAGATTACTTTGCACCATGAACAAAATCGATGATTACTCTCACGCCATGGATATTTTTTTTTATGTATAATTGTCTTAGGAATTAGATTTCTCGCGTACAATGATTATTTAATGTTGATGAATGATTATTTTAGAAATTAGATTTCTCGCGTACCATGAAATAAATGTTGATGTATGATTGATTTTTTTTTAATTATATTCTCTTGTGCCTTGCGAAATAAAGTATATTTCTCATGCATCATGAATTATATAGATGTATAAATAATGGTGTAATTAAATTTGCTTGCGCCAAGAATAATGATGATGTTGATTGATTGAGATAGATGGTTCCTGGATTGGATTGTTTTGGTAGGATTTAGACACCTCTTGTTCCTCAAAACAATCGCCAGCCTTGAGACCTTAAATGGTCAAAATCAATTGGATCCTGGGCTTGAGCGTTGCTTATGTGTCTTGGAGGTCCTAACATTGAAAGGTAGGTTGGGAGGGTAGTATCTTGATGTTATCTTATGTTATCTTATGTCAGTGTTATGTTATCTCACATTATCCTTGTGTTATCTGATGATTATCTTTATGTGATGAATTGAGCGATTTAAAATTATTTGTGACTTCAGTTGATCACGATGAGTTGATCTTGTGTCATCTTTCATGATTCTTGCTAATTATGTGTCATTATTTAAATATGATGATGTGTTAATTATGTGTCGTTACTAGTTTTGATTGATGTGTTGGTTACGTCATTATGGATTATGACAGTGAGTCACTTGTAATGCTTTTATTTCGATGCCATTGATTAGGCGTTGTTGTGATTATGCATTGATGTTAAATTCTTACTGCAAAAAAAAAAAAAAAAATTACCTATTGTGCTTCGCTTTTCCTAGTCGTAATGGAGGGGTCGTTACATTGTTGACTAGCCTTGTTCCTTGAATATTCTAGTGTTTACCCTATTTAATATCCTCAAAATGAAGGGAAGTGCTCAAGGGTTTTCCCTAGGCAGTGTAACATGGTAAAAAAAGATACAATCTAGCTTAAACACCTTATCTCCAATTTTTTTTAGTGTTTACATAATATAGTGCTAGTAAGGCTACATTTTCTACTAATATCATCTGAACCGTTCCTTTTATATGTGCAACTAGACTTAATTTCCAATTCGGTAGTTATCCTAGTCATGATGTTGATTGTGTCATCGCTTATACTTAGCGATTATTTTCCCTTGGATAGCATAGACTTATAACCATACAACAAGAACCTATTCAAAAAATATTTCTACCTTACAAACTTCCTTATCTATGGAAATCAATGTTCTCATAGCAGGAGGAATATAGCAAGCTACATTGATTGAAACTATAGGTTGGAAGTTGAGGCATCATTTGAAAAGATTATGTCTAGTATAATTCTATTGAGTTATATCATAAGTTTTCTAAATTTGGTCTTTTATTTGAATATGTACATATAACATCTAACCTCTCAGAAAGGACAATTTATTTTGTTTGAAGATTTATAACAAAATGTGTCTTTTGTGTGTGTGTAGAACATCAAATTTCATGTACACAATTTGTTTATGAACATGTTTATATCATCTCCTCACATGGAGGGTATCATAATTTTCTCATAATGATTTGAACTCCTCCATTTTTCTAGAATTCTATACTAATAATACAAAATTTAAAATTTATTAATCCTTGTGTTGAGAGAAATCTTCCAAATCCATCACATAAGATTTTTCAAATCAATGTTTTAGACCTATTGTACATCATCACGATGCATGTAGTTTATAATTGTTTGATAATTTATTGATGGGTAGTTATGTGTTGGTGTCTTTTCAATTTATTTATTAATATATCTTGTACTATTTAAATTATGTTATTACAATGTTAGCATACCTTTGCAGTACAATTTTACATATGGAATCATATGCATTTATTTTTGGCAGACATTATGATGATCATGGTAGAAACGAGGGAGAAAAGAGAAAGGGAAAAAGACAAATAAATAACACCAAGGATAATAAAAACTATTCCATATGCATTTATATTTGGCAGACATTATGATGATCATGGTAGAAAGGAGGGAGAAAAGAGAAAGGGAAAGAGACAAATAAATAACACCAAGGATAATAAAAAAAAACTAAGGTGGATGGTAATCACATATTTTATACTCTTTTTAATATGGAAATATTATATGTGTTTATTTTATTAAGTATATTTTCATTTTTTATTGTAATTCTCATCTACAATATTTTAAAAAATTCATAGTATTCTTTGATTTAAAAAGTTAAATATTTTCTAAAGAGTTTGAATGAAAGAGAGAGAATTTATAAATGAAGATTGCACTATTGATGATTATTGAGAATTATCGAATCTCTCAAGGATTCTCATGTATACTACAATTAGAGGTAACAATTATATTATTTAATGGATTTTGTAGATTTTTTTTAATTTAGTACTTAAATGATTTATCATGAAACTTATCCCTTATATGAGATAAATGCAAGAACACAAGTAGAATATCAAACCCCTATTATCTCAAATGGGCTTTGATATAGAGGTTAGAAAAAATGTGATGAGTGAAGAGAAAGGACATGTAAGGAAACTTGCAAGAAATGGTGTGGTTTTTTTTAATGCTTTATGGGATGGATTCACTCGAGAATTTTCTAAGGACTACCATATACACCAGAAAGACATACCAACAACAAATAAGAACATTTTATTGGATAGCCCTTATAAAAAAAAAGGGGATGTCATTTTAGCAACAATGGATCAAAAGAAAAATGTAGTTAGCTTCCAAAAGAAAAATAAACCATATTGGATAAAATTTAAATCCTTATTTTTATTCATTTATTTGCATAATATTCTTTCTTTTGAAAATCAATCATAACTTTTAATTAAGTTTTACGCTAGCATTCATTTTTTCATTTTTTTTTCTAAATTTGAAATACTTGCAAAAATAAATCATAAGTGCACAAAATATGAAGACTAACAAAGGTTGACAATAATGTCTAGAAAGCAATTTTCAAGCAACTTGAACATGAACATGAAGAACATGGTCAAAGCCTAGCACAAGGAAAAAAGATCATCAAAACACCACAACAAAACCCTATGATGGGAAGAAATAATATGTTAATTGAGTTATCATTTCAAAAACATTTTCATGACACATTTTATATTAATTATTTTACCTTGTATTGTCTTTTTTTCCTCACATTAATCAAAATCCAAGTTAATCGAAGATAACTACACATGTTTCTAGAACATCAAGGAAAAAATACATTAGATGAATATTTGTAAGTTATCATTTTACTTAATTATTCCAAAATAATAATTGTTATGTGATTTTGTACTAGCTTATTGGTAATATTAATTATTATTTTCTCTTATCGACATACAATGGGATGAGTATGGGCTTCAGCCAACCTTAAATTTGAAATGCAATTATTCCCTAGTTCTGAATTTAAGGTGGAGGACATGTAACTAGTGGTAGTAGAGATAGATTTTAAGTAATTTTCTCTTAAATGTGATAATTCAACCCTTTTGATAAAGATTGTGTACTAATATATTGTTACTTGTAATAATGATAATTGATTCAATTAATTTTAGATTGTCTTATTATTGTTATATTTTAGCAACTTGTAGAAGAAGAATATCTTCATCCTTCAGAGGATGGTGATGATGACCACATATTATAGTCTTTGACTTTCGATTTTTAAGTGATTGTGATAATTTAATTTTCACTATTGTATTAGTTTATTTGACATAAATAAGTTTCTTGATGTTACTTTTATAATTAATATTCACATTTTCCTAGGATTGTTATAGACCACTTGTTACAGGGAAAATAAATAACTACTATATATAAATTATTGTTTATTTATTCATGACTATCCCTTCATATTTTTTGAATGGAATTGATAGTGATATGTCTAAATATATCGATTATGATCACCTAACACAAATTCAAAACAAAACAAAAATTGATAAGAAAAAAATGAAAGTAAACCTTAAAATGAAATACAGAGCTTCCATTATAAAATAAAATGTGATAATTTTATAAAATCACATTATTCTAGAATCTAGCATGGGCACAACCTGACTCATAATTGATTAGATAAAAATACATAACAAGTCACAACTTCAAAAATGATGGAATAAAGACACCAAAATAGAAATAGAAAGAGGTAAAATAGGGTGCAAGATCCAAGCAAGGATATAGGAGAAAATATTTAACAACACAAAAATGGACGGCATTTGAACACTAATAATACATTATTGTGATGTGCAAAAAGACACTATTAGGATGAAAACAATGAAATATGTAATAAGAATGCTACCAAAACAACTAAAAAAAATGAAACAAGGATTAAATGAGCACCCTATCAAGACACCCACCAAGATGCAAGTAAGATGCATAGTGATGCAAGGAAGATACAACAAGGACACAAGGAAGATGTAAAAACAATGAAAATAAGGGTGAAATGGATTCTAAGAAGAGCATAAAATGATGAAAATGATGCATGATAAAGCAAACTATGGACATAATGTCAATAAAAAAAGGAAGGAAAAAAGATAAAAAAATGATGCCTACCTATAACATCCTTTTATGTGTCTTAAAACAACAATAAAGCATGGAAAATTCATTTTCTAGGTCTTAAAATAACAATAAAACATGGAAACGTTTAACAATGAAAGGGACATGAAAATTTGGAAAAATAGGGGTATTGTAGTAGTGTATGCACATTAACTTTACAAGAAACACATCAATAAAACTTATGAAAATAAATTAAGGAAAAATGATTCAATAGAACTTTTTTTTTATGAAAGGGAAATAAGTGATTTCATAATATCATTTAAAGTTTAGTATTAATTATATTGCAATGGAAAGACACCTAATCATGATGGTTTGGTAGTTTTTCAAGGATATGTCTAATTAGTCATCATAGAACAAGTTCCCTATCGATTGGTAAGTTAGCAATATTATACCTATTTTAATAGCTGGAGAAATAAATATTGTGAGAAACTATAGAGACATTATGGTTAACAACCTTCTTATCAAGTTATATTTGTCCTCTTATAGAGAAACATAAGTAAGTGGCTAAAAGAAAAGAAGGTTGAGGATTCATATCAAATATTTTTTTCTCCTAAGTAGTCAATCATTGATCATTTTGACTATTTGATAAATCTTAGAGCTACTATAGAATAAGAGGGGAGGCAAGTGTGGGGAGGGGGAGGGGGGGTTCTCTATGAGCCTGGAGGAATTTAAGAATTTTAAATTACTACTAGAATATCGGGAAAGACACCAACAATAAAGCAGAGGCTTATGCCTTACTCAAAGGCCTCCAACTAGCAAAGACTCGCCAAATTTCCAATATGAATGTTCAAGGCGATTCCAAGACTATTATAAGGATGATGGTCTAGGGGAAAAACCAAAAAAATTTGATCCTAAAAAGAACAATTGATCGAATACAAGTTGAATCATAGTCCCTCAAGCCAATATTCTTTCACATTCTGAGGGAACATAACACGGCGACAGATAAACTGGTGCGCCACATGACCAGGAGCCAGTGCACAAAGGTTGGAGTTGGTGCTTATTGGAGCAGGCCAATGAAAAAAGAGGACACGTGGACACCATGGAAAAAGAGGACAGGTGGATCAGGGATGTGGAGCAGGCCAATGACAATGGGGAATTGTGGAGTAAACCGGTGGCACGACGTCTCTCCAGCCAAGTACAACTATGACTAACAACTTAGGTGATGACTTCATCATGGTTTCAGGTGGCCAGTTATTCCCTCCATTCGAGCTCGTCGAAACACAAGGAATGAAGGCCCCGACGCAGATGGATCATGTGTGCATTAGCCCATACACGGAGGTAATTTGTCAAGGTGATGTTAGGTTTAGACCCCAACCCTCATACATGAAGGCCTCAGGTACATCGCATCAGGTAGATTATGTGACCTTTATGTTTGGAACGAACTCATCATTAATTGTTACATGGGGGAATTTTGGCCAATACTCATCCTTCTAGGGGAAAAGTCTATTTGTGGTTTTGGTAAGCCATTTTTGACCTGTGATCACCCCTCACTGCTTAGGATGCTCCTTATTGTTTGTCTTTTAGATTTTCTCCTTCCAGAATCTCTGAGCTCCCCCTCGTTATTCCTTGAATTTCCCACCACCACTCCCTCCACCTTGTCTTTGCTCTGCCCAGAACTTAACCCAGTGGTCTCTGTTGATTTCAGATCCACTTGTCCTTTCTCCATTACACAAAAATCCCAATCCACTGTAGCTTTGCAACCCCCTTAGTAGCTTAGACAATTCTCATAGGAATCAAAGTGCTTCAACACTAGTACACATGCAAGGTGTCAATGGCCTTCTTGTTGGCTCTGGTTAGTTGGATTCTGAGGAAGAATTCATGGGATGCTAAAGGGCATGAATTCAAATGGGGGTACTCAGCTCCACTCTAAAATTTAAACTTGAAACCCTCTCTCAACACATACACCTGGTTGAAATGCTTCAAGATTAAATTTATGCCCAGAGGAGTCAGATTGAAGAGCATCGTAGCAGTATGGAGATAATGCAGCGTCGTTTGGATCATCTTGAACGAACTCATCAACAGTCAAGCACACCGAAAAACACCCAGGGAGTGTCCAAAAATGTAAAATTAGTCACAGTCAACCAAATTCCAGACCTCAACAAGCCCCATCTAGACTCAATTTGGGAGGAACAGGGCCATTCAAAGATCAAATGGAACCGGGTAGTTGAGTTCTTTTAAAATTCAGATGTCACGTTTTGCTTTTCGATATATATCAACGGATTATTTTATATATTGTATTCTACAAAATACAGTCAATGCAATATAGCTAGGGAAGGTGGAAACTCTATGACCACCAATTTTGTTTTAATTTTTCCAAGCTTCAAATTTTTTACTTCTCGAAGGCATCTAATGGCCCTTTTTTTGTAATACAATGGATTTATCCACACTTTTTAATATATATTTCCCAGTTCTTGTAAAAAAAAGAATGAGGGAAAGGTAATGATAGTTATATATGCTTTATGGATTTCACTAAATTAATTGATACCCTCAAATAAAACTTTGGAAATAATGGAGAAATTAAGATTTTTGGTTTAGTGGAGAGAAGAAACTTTATTTTTATATGAAATAGTTATGGAAAAATAGGTAATACCCATAAATCATCAAAATAGAAAAAGCCAAAATCATTAGTAATGTTGCTATGAGAGTAGGATATCACCTCCCACCAACATTATTTTCCATATTTATAGATGAATCAGAAAATTGTAATAAGAGGGATGGAGGAGGAGAAATGAGTATCACATGATACATGATATGATTTTCTATTGTTGATCAATATATATGATGTGGGGTTGTACAAAAAAATAAAGATAAATTCCAAAGACATTGTTTCCTTTAAAAAAAAATGCAGTACTCTAAAATGAAACATAATGTTAAGAAATCAAAGAAAGTGGTAATATGCACATGTAATAAGAATATACTCATCACATTCAATGGTAATAGGCACTCTTCTATGCTAAAACATGTAATAGAAGACATGGAATCTCTTTATTCTATGTGAACAAATGTGTCTCAATACAACCTTTGGAGTTGAAAATCATGAAAACTCCTCTTAAGTAAATGGTAATTTTATACATTTTTCTTAGTAATGATGTTTTGAGAATACTTATCATTGATAACTCCATAACAACATTTCAAACCTCACTTAAGTTCATCCCCAACATAAAAAAAAATCATATGCATTCGTTTTGTTTGGATTTGGGTATCTTAAAAGAATTTTGGAAGAAAGTTAGAAATATTTTTATGAAAATAAGTAATAGTAAAACTAGAAACTCCTTACTCTATCAAGTTAGCATAAAAATGTATGATACCTTTAAAAAAAGAATTTTGGAAGAAAGTTAGAAATATTTTTATGAAAATAAGTAATAGTAAAACTAGAAACTCCTTACTCTATCAAGTTAGCATAAAAATGTATGATACCTTTAAAAAAACATTTTACCAATCTATAACATATGTGGTCAAAATACAAAAGGTAGATTTGTCCATAAATCATTCCCAAAGACTTGATATAGAAGAAGGAAATATATAATCTTTTGGCACTATCCTCGCTAGTAAAAATAGATTATTCGAGTTAAGCTTTCATCTCTTAACACATAAAATATATAAATGTAAAAGAGCATCCATACTTCCTTTGCAATGAGAGGTTAAAGATGAGGCGTATGTGATATTGACACATAAAATATATAAATGTAAAAGGACGTGTATACTTCCTTTGCAATGGGAGGTTAAAGATGAGGCGTATGTGATATTGTGCTATTGCATTATGAGTATATATAACTGAAAAAAACTTAATAAAGCATAATATTTGAATATTTTACATAATAAACCATAAATACTTGAATATTTTATATAGAATTATTTGAGTTTGCCCACTAAACCATTAAATAAATATAAGAAAAATGTTTTAAAACATGATCCATAATTTATGTTTTAAAACGATACTTATGGTATAATCACATAGACTTTTTTTAAGCTATGTTAATTCCCTTTATATATAAGGGAAAAGTGTAAGTTTAAGAGATTTCTTTTAAAATGACACATAAATAAAATGCATATTAATATGTAATATTAATTTTTCAATATACATTTAAAAAGTGTAATTTTTATTCACTTTTTTAATCGAAATGAATTATTTGTTTTTTTGGATAAATAAATAAAATTGTAAAATTGCATAAATTTGTATGTGATTTTTTAGTCCAATTCATACATTACTAATGATTTTATAATAAAAATATATATATTTTTATGATTATGATTATTATATAGAGGAAAGGAGGTACACTAATGGGTAAGTTGTGTAACATAATAAACTAAATGATAAAAAAGGTTAAAATTCTTAATGTAAAAATGAAAAAAAAAACACTTGTCATAATAATAAAAAGAAATTAAAAAATTCTACATTAATAATACACACATACACACCAAAGTACATATGTTTAAATTCAATCTTTTTAAGTAATAAGAAGTTTAAAACTCAATTTCACTTTTATTTTTCTCCTAAATCCATGATCAAAATAAATCTATATAGAGTTTAAATTGGTTTTAAATCATTGAGATTAAACATACTAATTGTAAACAACATAATATATTCCTTTTTAGATGTTAAAATTGTACAGAGTGTAAATCCATCTTAACTCAAGATCTATTAAAGGAACCTAGAGTAAAGATAGAGCTACATTGATGTATATGACCTTAAAAATATATAAAAAAAATTAATTGGTTTGCTTTAACATTTTGTTTTTAAGATTGAAAAGATGACAGAGAAGCTTTCTGAAATCCTTGGTTTTGATGAGTTAACAATTTATATCAATGGTATTACAAATAAATGAATTAATTAGTTTTCTTTAACAATTTTTTTTGTAGAGAAGCTTTCTTAAATCCTTGGTTTTGACTAGTTAAAATGTATATCAATAGTGTTACAAATATTTTGAAATTAAGATATAATGTGAGAATTTACAAGATATTTTAAAATAAAATCCTTCTTTTGATTTTCTAGATTGGAGTTATTAATTTACTTATAACATATTAATTTTAATGTATTCTCTATTCCTTCATTACATCTCAATTTCTCTTTCAATTCATATTTGTGATAGTGTTTTTAATGGTATGGATATTCTACATAGAGTTATCATCTTCTATTATACAAAAAATTACTAAGGAATTAGCATATTTATGCCACCCTCTCTTATTCTTCTAGACTTTGACTGGATTTTGAAAAATTGATAGGAATTATTTTATCTTTCATGTTAGTTGTCTTGTTCTTGTACATTAGTTACATAATCATATCCATACTCTCAAATTTGAAAAAAAGTGAGGATTTATTTTGTCTTTCATGTTAGTTGTCTTGTGCTTGTACATTAGATACATAATCATATCCATACCCTCAATGGGTGGAAGCTTTGATTGGAATTTGAAAAAATACTAGGAATTGTTTTGTCTTTCATGTTAGTTGTCTTGTGTGTGTACATTAGGTACATAGTCATATCCATACTCTAAATAGGTGGAAGCCTAACTTCTAAGTGG
>JASDQU010816299.1:18398-53811 GCA_032191745.1 Picea mariana
GGTATCCTGTGCAAACAGATGACCTCATTTACAAACACACGTGCCACATTAGTGACATCGTAAGTGTCTCTAACCGGAATAAAATGAGCACTCTTGGTTAACTTATCAACTATCACAAGAATGGCATTGTGCCTATGAGATGTGAGCGACAACCCCACAACAAAATCCATAGAGATGACTTCCCACTTGGACATAGGAACATCATGTGGTTGTAGGAGGCCTACTGGGTGATGGTGGTCAGCTTTCACTTGTTGACACTCTAGGCACTTGGTGACGAAATGGACTACATCACGCTTCATGCCTACCCAGAAGAAAATTTTCCTCATGTCTTCGTACATCTTCTTCACACCCGGATGTGCACAATAAAGTGATCTATGGGATTCCTTCAGTATGATGCTTCGAATATCCCCATCTTCAGGGATGTACATCCTTTCCTGATATCTCAATAGTCCGTCAGCTTCCAAACTATATCCTTCATATTTTGGATCTAATTGCCTCCCACTCTGGAGGTTTGAAGTAACTTTTAAATACCAACTGTCTCCTTGGAGTTGCGTCAACACACATTCCCTCATATTGACCTTTAAGGGTACCAAGGAGAAGACATGTGGTCTCCTACTCAAGGCATCTGCGACCACATTTTACTTCCCCTTGATGTACGAAATACCAAAATTGTACTCACTCATAAACTCATTCCATCACCTTTTCCTGGCATTCAGATCCCTTTGAGTGAAGAGATGTTTTAAACTTTGATGGTCTGTTTTGAGCTCAAAGTTTAGCCCCACAAGATAGCGCCTCCAAAGTTTTAGAGCTAGCATTACAGCTGCCAACTCTAAATCATGAGTAGCGTAAATCTCTTCGTGTTTCTTCAACTTCCTTGACGCATAAGCTATCACTCCTCCATCCTGCATTAGTACGACCCCCAACCCTCACTTCGAGGCATCCGTGCAGACCGTGAAGTCCTTTTCCATATCCGACACTCGTAGAATTGGCATAGTAGTTAGTAACCTCTTAAGCTCAATGAATGCACTATCACATTATTCTGTCCATTCATACCTAACCCCCTTGCACTGCAAAGTGGTGATGGGTTTCACTATTTTAGAGAATCCTTCTACAAATCTTCGATAATAACTTGCTAGCCCCATGAAGCTTCTCACCTCATGGGCATTTTTCGGCACTGGCCACTCCATAATGGCCTTTACCTTTTCTGGGTCCACAGAGATTCCTTCACCAGAAATGATATGACCTAAATAGTGTATCTCTTTCTGAAAGAAGGAAAACTTCGACAACTTCCCATACAATTTTTCCTCTCTAAGGCAGGACAACACCACTCGCAAGTGTTCCTCATGTTCTCTTTCGTTCTTGGAATAGATGAGGATGTCATCTAGAAATACTTGTACAAAACGATCTAAGTACTTATGGAATACGCCATTCATGAGGCTCATGAATACTACTGGTGCATTAGTCAATCTGAAAGGTACTACGACAAACTCGTAATGCCCAAACCGAGTTCGAAAGGTAGTTTTTTGGATATCGCCTTCCTTAATCCTTAACTGATGATACCCTGATCGCAAATCAATATTTGAGAATACCATTTCTCCTTTCATCTGATCGAAGAGGTCATCTATCCGCGACATTAGGTACTTATTTTTCACTGTAGCACGGTTCAAGTCCCTGTAATCTATACACAATCGTAAGGAACCATCCTTATTCTTTACAAAAATTACTGGTGCACCCCAAGGTGAGACACTGGGCCTTATTAGCCCTAAGTCCAGTAACTCTTTCAACTGCATTGCAACTCACAAAGTTCCGGCACTGTCATATGATACAGAGTCTTGGAAATTGGTTCTGCACCAGGTTTTAGATCAATAGTAAAATCAACCTCCCTCTCAGGAGGTAACCCTGGTAACTCGTTCGAAAAAACATCCTTAAATTCTGACAATACCGGGTACTGATCCAAGGAGGGTCCCTTCCTTTCATTCACTTCTTCCACTACATATAGTCAACACTCTTGACTCAAGAATCACTTAACCTTCATAGCTTATTAAAGCGTAATGACACCTTTCTCCATACACCCTGGATCTCCATTGGCCTTCCTTCACCATCTACACAGAGCACCCTTTTTGCGAAACAATATACCAAAGCTCGATGAGCTTCTAACCAATCCATTCCAATGATTAGGTCATATGCCCTGAGAGCATTGACATATACCTTCAACCTGGTAGTACACACTCCCATGTCTATTATACAATTATCAACACTAGGTCCTACCACTTGTTTCCCCCTCGAAGCCATCTCGACTTGTTTAAATTCATCGTGCTTGTAGGCTGCCAACCCACTCTTTTCTAATGTAGATGGTGAAATGAAGCTATCTATCGCACCATAATAAAATAAAATCTTAACGTTGATATGATTTAGCATACCTAATGACTCCACCACCGTGGATTGATGTTCGGCATGTCGATTATTAACCGCTGCGTAAATTTGGTGGCTGCTACTTGCTCTTCCCATCGGGGCCTTTCCTTCTCTATGCACAAATCTTTATTGTAACTCTGGGCAGTCATGCTGGTAATGGGGTCCTCCACATCCCCAACAGGTAACACGAGATTGAACCTGCACACTATTCTGTGACTGTCTCTGAAAAGAGTTCCTTCTCCTAGAACCCCTACCCCTACTAGTTGCTCCCTAAGATGGCCGTGGACCTGCCTGCGTCGTTGGTGAAGAATGAGATGCTGCACTTGCTGCCATTGAAATCCCTCTGGCTACTGTCCTTGGTGCAACTCTGTTACCATATGGAGGTGGCCTTGAACTCCCTCCCCTGGAAAATGTTCTAGG
Source organism: Picea mariana (assembly GCA_032191745.1). Classification (NCBI taxonomy): domain Eukaryota; kingdom Viridiplantae; phylum Streptophyta; class Pinopsida; order Pinales; family Pinaceae; genus Picea; species Picea mariana. The sequence goes on from JASDQU010816299.1 coordinate 21,231, forward strand.
GGCCTTCCCAACGAATCCAAGACAATGCGGAAAGGTCGGTCTTGTACCTCCAGTTAAGTTCATGTGTTCCTCCGCATAACGCGCATTTTCCACAGCTTCCGCTACTAAAGACAGTTTCCACATCCGCACCATAGCCCTTATCTTTGGGTTCAACACATAGACAAAGAGTTCTGTCTCTCATTGGTCATTATCCATATATGAAACATACTTGACCAATTCCGTAAACCTAATCTCATATTCTTCTACGGTTCTGTTTCCCATACTAGAGCATGAAATGCTCCTACCTGCTATTCCTCATAGTAAGTTGGAAGATATTTCCTTCGAAACCTCTCCTTGAAAAGTTCCAATGATATGGTGTCTGGGGTAAGATGCAGTTGTCTTTCTAGGTTTCCCCACCAGTTCAAGGCGTTGTCTCTTAACTAAAAAATTGCTATCTTCGCCTTTGAGGTGGACGCATAGTCCCTTAAAGAAAAACACCTTGTCATGCCTTCCCGCTTATTTGGTTGTCCTCCCTGCTGCTCTGTCCAATTTCTTCGTGATGCTCTGACCAAACCCTGCCCAAAACCGACTAACCACCCAGCCATCTAGGAGCAGCCTCTTCGACTCCCTAGCTCCAGGATTCCATGAGGATTCCTGGCCCCCGAGCCCAAAAATCCCAGCAACCGGGTGCCCCCTGCAACAGTACAACCAACCTCCAAAACCAAACTCCCAAAACCAAAAAATATACCAAACAGGAAATACAGTCCTCTCCTCCCAAATAATGCTTCCTCCCAAATTTTCATAATCATCTCCTATAAGCCTCTGCCCAGTCATATCCCCCTCATTCACCACCTCCTTCATCATTTAAGGCCACCCCACCTTATCCCCCCATTTACTCCTTATCCCCTGTCATACGTAAAGTTTTATGATAATTAAATTAAATTTATTAAGCCCTTTAATGCTTTACCCAAATCATTGAATATGTTAAGTAATTAATTAATTAATTAATCGACATTTATTAACAATAATTAATTAATTAATTAATATTATTAATAGTTAATCATTACTTAACTAATACACATTAAGACAATTAATTATTTAATTAACTATTCTTAATAAACCCTATGTAACTATTTAACTAGGGTTGTTACATTCTCAGAGAACTATCCCAAAAATGTGGTTGGTGGCATTGTAACAGTCCCTGCACAACGAGGGTCTGGATGATGTTGGTAGGTGTCCTTGGGAATGACTTTATGACACCAAGGGAAAATGATAGCTCCTCTCCTGGATACACAGTCCCACTTGCCAGCAACAATAAGGATACTTGATGGCAACATACAATTTTCCTCACTAAGAAAATCCAATTCAGGAAGTTGTTTTCCGATGCGTTGAACCTGAGTTAGATTGCCATGACTGGCGCATACAACCAGTAAGGTACCCCATACAGGGAAAATGGGTTCTGTTGGCCTTGTTTGAAAAGCTCTCTGCCTCAACCAAGAACCCAACATGACAACACAGATCATCCTCACAAGCAGTGTTCCAATCTTGGTGTAATTCAATAGTGTCGACTCACACTAAAGTATTTTATTCCCTTCGAATACCCCAACCTGCATGGCTGAGTGTAGAAAGGACAACATCAAGGTAAGGTGGTCTGGTAACATGGTAATGATTTGATTTTTTGCAAGTGCGAGCATTGCTCTTCATCCATTCATTCCATGATATGAATCGTTGATGTCGAGGAAACTTCATTTATCAAAGATATAATCTCTCAACCTATGGTAGGCTAGCTCTATGGATCACCACTTAGAATGCATGACCAGGAGAGAATTTCGTGTAGCACGTGGCCTTTGGAACCATTTCTAGAAACTTCTCCAAGGATTTCTTTATAAATATGTTTTAGAACTCCTAAGCAAGTGGTGGTTGGGAGAACACTCACAATGGTTAGAGAATAGGTGGGACATGGTCATGTATCAAATGACAGAAGAATTTGTGGATTCAAAATTATACCCAATTGTGCATACTCGACTATCAAGCATTCAAGAAGCCACTTTTCTAAAGTAATTAATCAACAAGTGTTGGGAAACATCTATTCCCATACTGACAAAACATTTCTACCGTGAACTCCCCTCAACGTCAACACATTACATTGTTTGATTCCATTGTTACTAGGAAGCTTGTGGATTACCCTGCCGATTTTCGGCACTTCTAAAGGCCACCTGCATGCATAACACATTTGGTGGTCACAAGGTTGGGTTCTATAGGAACCCAACTCACCTATTCGAATGCACAGGTGAGTTGTCTGAAAAGTTAAGATATCTTTCACCCATGCAAAGCCCTCTCCCCAACACTCAGTTTACATCAGGAAGACGAAAACAAAACTGGTTAAAGTTTTTGAAAAAGGGGACACTCAATTCAGAAATGAGGGGTCAATACTACCGGTTTCTTAATAAAAAATCATTTCAAGTTATCAACAACTCAAAACCATTGGTGAGGGACTAACCCAGAAAATAATGTCCCCTTTCTATGCTGAAGAGCATCAAGCGGGACTATCAAAGATGTCCCAAAATTGATCCTAAATGAAGTTATACAATGAAATCCTTTCGAAGAGCTCCCATTCATTGTAGTTGTTAAGCTTCATTCATCAAGGTAAGTACGCTAAGAAAAAACCTAAACAATGGTAGAAGGAAAACACATTCTGATTACAATGTATAAAGCAACAAATTTTACTTAATGGAATACAAGGGTTACAACAAGGCAACGACATGAGCTTCCAATGATCATAAAATAAAAATGAAAGGTAACAATACTAGAAGATCTTTTTCCCTTATTACACATCTGTCAATAACTCAAAAATTCGCTATCAGGGTTCTTTAATTACATTTACCCAACAAAACTATAAAAACATATAATCCATTCTTATTACAAATCTAATTGCAAATGAGAATATTGTCACCGAGCGAAGCAGGAATTGGAGATGTTCTTTGGTGACTGGGGCTCCTTCTGACCTTCCTCTTGATAACCATAGAGACTTCATCGGTACCTCCTAGTCAACACTAGGGGTACTCTTATCCTCCCTTAGACCCCCCAAGCCACAAAGGGTGCATGCACACAAAACCAGAAAATATTCTAGCTCCTAGCTCGCCTCGCGAGGTAGAGCTACCTCTCTCTCTCGAGATGGATATCCCAACTCTCACAAGTAAAACCAGTTAGAATTTTTGAAGCATAAGCTTACTCATACCAGTCATCCCTATTCCTCCCCTCAACCATTTCTTTTATAGAATTTTTCTTAGTGACCACTTTCCATTTGCACATTGATTTTTTTTATTTATTTTTTAATTAATTAGGAATTAATCCCCCCATACACTTGTCACTCATTCCCTCAGTTGCACCAATAAATCCACCATTTAATTTAATTAAATGTCAAATTCCCTCACCCATCCTAAAAGATCTCCTAAAATCACTCACAATGTCCCTTTATTACCTTTATTTCCCATTTATGACTAACGCCTTTCTAAAATGGAGTTGAGTTAAAGTAAGAATGTTCTCTAGTTAGATTAGACTTAGATACCTCTCTATGATTACACATTCTTGTTCACTTTATTCATTTCTTATTTTAATTTCTAATTTTGGTATTTACTTGCACAGGTGCATTAATCAGTCCTTAGGATTTTTTTTTATTTTCATTAATTCTTAATTTGATTTATTTCATCCCCTCGTCATTTAATTTAAGATTTTAGTTTTTAGTCTTCACACTCACTTAGACTTAGGTTTAGTTAAATCTTTATTTGCAAACTCCTAGACCCTCAGAGATTATGCTTAATAAATTAATTCTTTAGTTAATTAATTAATCAGTTAATTAATTTGGCAGCTGCTTAAGATCTAAGGTTTAACATTTGCTCAAGTTTTCTAGGCCACCTAGATTCATGGACTCATTTTTTTTTATACTTTGAAGTGTCCTTCAAGACGCACTTCATGCTCCAAGGGTGCCACTCGCCTTTGATTAAAATTTTAATTACATGACATGTCCTTCAAGATGCACTACGTGATCCAAGGGTGCCACTCACCTTTGACTGGTTTTGGTAGTTGTCCAACCCTTGAATTCAATACTCCATTTAGGTGACCTTATGAGAGATTAAGGGCCTCTGAGTAATAAGGGCCCTTCCTTATTTCTTCCCCTTAAAATATTCGTGAGTGATTGTCTTAGTCTTCCCTCATGACATCGTGGATCTCTCGAACTAGGTAATTTTTAACCTACAATTCGAGCCACGACAAGAGTGCTAGTTGGTTGTGACAGGGTTGCTGCCACACCTCTCCCTCAATATCCAGTTTTTGTGCATGGCTCCTTTACTCCCTATGTGAGTCTGATTAGAAAGAAATCGTCATCCTGCATCCATCAACGAAACATTGTCAATGATTCATAAACAACATCATAATATACTTGATCATATGTCACATATTCATAAATAAAAATACCCAAACCAATACTGTCCACTCCCTGACTCGATTCATAGTTCAAGGAGGTCCATTGATGTCAGTGGCATCCTCAATCTGTCAAGTGTCCCGGTGTCTTGCACACTCAGGGGTAACTCATCAACAGAATCTGTCAATACATACATATCAAATAACATAACATGATAATCCATCAACATCATTATAAGAATCCATAAGAGAACATACAACCATATGCTAAAACCAGATGACTTGCATGCAAGTGTCCTCAAGAATAAGTCAATAAAATGTGCTCGCCAGAGAGATACGTTACAAATAACAAAGATTGAATCCATTGCAACAATGTACTTGTTAAAATCTCAATAGATCACTTCTAGGAATTGAACCTAGGCGGGGAGGATAACAATCATTCCTCTCAACCACCCAAACTAATCCCAATTAACAAAATAAATTATATCTTATTTTTACTTACATCATATTTTAATTATATAACTATTGAAACCTTACAACATGTATTTATTGGAGCATTCTCATATAAAAACATAGCTATTATGTATTAAAAGTTCAAAATTCCTAATTCAAATAAAAAGAATACTAGATTTAAAAAAAGAAATTCAAGAACACATTCAAAAGGGCAAACTCTATTTTATATCATTAAGTCAATTCAATACATTGCAATTTGAAACGAAAATATGACTTGTGTCCCATTGCATTTTATTTTGGACAGACACTTTAGCTTAGGATTATGCAATGGTTTTTTCTTTGGTTCTTGCATGTTTTTTTTTTCAGGGTATATGTTGTGCAACATAGGATTAGTGGTATATCATTAATAATTTGAATTAGCATAGTTTGTGGAGATGCATTTAGGGAACCATGATACATTTTGGCATAATTTATCTATGTAGTGTTTCTCTACCTAAATAGTCACATATTCAAGTTTTGACCATTCCGTTGCATTCGTCACATTGAAATAAACAAAGTAGGGTGCAAAGTTTCATGGCATTCTAGGTCCATGTGTTATGATTACAGGAAAAGTAAAGGCATTCCTTTGGTTTATTATTTAGTCAAATGTTTTATTATTATTGGAAAGCAAGTTTTATTATTTATGTTCTATGTTGATACTGAAATATTTTGTTCTCTAATAAGCTAATTACATGATATTTTCTTAGGTAATAAACTAATCACATGATGTTTACTTAGGTGTACAAGTGATTGAATGGTATATTAAATTTTATTATATGATTGGGTAATACTTGAGTAAAATGATCATATGTAATTTTTGTTAATATTATGTGATTGCTTATAGATATAGTGTTAAAACTTTGATGGTTGAATGATATGTCACATAGCCTTCATTTAATTATCTAATTATGAAGATTAGTTCCTAATCGTCCATATACTTATGTATGTAGAATACATTTGATTAGAGGTTAAGTTTAAATAATTTGTTTTTTTTGGGTCATATTAACTAAGGTTCTTTTGGTGATGGTTAATAATGTCACATATTTTAACACTTACTTAGCATGGAGAAAGAAATACCAACTGTAAATACCCCCGTCGTTGTGACAACATGCGACGCATAACAAGTGCAATTTTTTTTAAAGCAGGAAGGTAACCACGACAACAATCAATCAACGCAACTCGATGATGAACACAATGCATGCAATTCAAGCAACATAAAACTTAACGACCCAACATACTAGAACATCATGCAACTGGATGCAACATACGAAAATCAGTTAGACAAAATAAAAACGACTACCTTCCTGTCCTACCTTGCAAGGTTAGGACCTCTAGGACACATAAGAAACACTCAAGCCTAGGTTACCATCGATTTTAACCATTTAAGGTCTCAAGGCTGGCGACTGTTCTAAGAAACAAGGAGGTGTCTACATCTTGCCCGACACACGCAAGATCACACCTACTAAGCTAAAAGACAACATCAATCAATCCAAACACAACAACTTCAATGACCAGGAACTAGAACCTTCCCGGGGAGCAAGAGACAATCCCAATAAATGTTACAAAAAAAAAGTACAACCATAAATACAACAACATAATCCCCATCGAGAGGCGCATGACTGTAAGCCAGGTTCCATATGAGCTTATCGATCAATGCACGCCATGACCCAATCACAAGGCATCATGTCGCCACATTGCGACAAGGCACTAGGAATCCATGCGCAAACAAAATAATTCTAAACCTTCAACCCACCATAAAATCCAATGAGTCTGAAATCCAACTTGTACTGTCATACATTATACGATGCCATTAGAAAAAGGTTCTCTAAACAATAAAGTAAAAAGAATGTAGGGTGAATATATTCGATACAATTAAATTGGCACAATGACTAGAAGTAAATAATTAGCAATTCATCATCATAAGGACTCATTCACATCATAAGTAATCACTCTCCATCTAAAAGTGAAAGCATCTAACCATCTTTAAGTAACATATACTTTCCATTCAGGGGTTTATTATTCCAGTAACTCATCTATAAATTTTACTTCTCGTGTTCTAAATTCTTACGAGGAAATCAACTCTAAAAATGCAAGGAGTAAAAAGAAGGGGGACACACATCGGACACCCTTACTCAATGTCATGCAAGGTGCAATATTTATTGACTAATTCACGACAAAACATAAAAATTGCTTAAACAATATTTATATAATTAACCATCAACCCATCATTAGATAAATATCATAAGATCACGACCATCATTGAATCATCACCTTTAAAAACAGTTATATCCTAACATCTAAATTAATTTATACTAATGCTCTAGAATGACATTAACAAAGTTGTTTTTCTCCTAGCCCATACGTTTTAATTTAAAACTGTAATTATGATTACCCATTAATATAAATAACTATTTTCAATATCCTATAAATTATTTATCAACATGTTTTACACATAAATACTGATGGTCGATGACCCATGGGTGTTTAATTATCACTTGGTCATGGGTGGTGAATTATCACCTTGACAGTACAATCCTGATTTCTGCGATCATGGGTAGCATAACCATATAATTATAAAAGTTAAGGTATGTTTTTGGAATGCAAGTCTTGTACTTCAGTGTATTTAGGAAATTGACATTTCATCTATAAGGCATATAAAAAATTAGTAGAAAAACCTCCCACGATCTAATGCTATCTTCTGCAAGGGGCGTGTTGGAAACCTTTTCAAGGAGTTGTCCTTTCGAGTCCTTCCACTTTTTCAGTGAATCATCATAGGTTCATTCCACTAGAATTGTATTTTATTGAATCCAGACTCCCTAGTATAAGATTTGCAGCAATGCAGTAAATAGAAATTAGATTCCAAAACAAAATCTAAGGAACAAATTCCTTTGAATCATAGAACATCTTAAACCACTAACAAACCAAGTCTATTGATTTCAGGGTTTATCGTATAACTCTCCAGGTAGGCGCATCATCCTTTATTATTACCACTGAAAAGCGAATGAAAATATTCCTTCCAAGTATTTAGTAAATAGTTTGGAATTTTTGGAAAGCAACATAACCAAAAACCTGGACAAGCTATGAAAAGACTCTGGGTCTATTAGTATTGTAGAAATTTAAAACTCAGTACTACACCATGTCCTCTATTTTTCAACACGTCTACAGTGTCTACTATGCCATTCTTAGTTACAGAGAGTCATGTCGTAGATCTTGTGCTGCCATACAGTTCTCCCATGCAGTTTTGTTTTATTGCAGGATTACAATGTTGCGAGAGAATTTGTTGTAAACGTTGGCTGAATTTTCTTAGACCCGACATCAATCAGGAAAAATTGAGTTTTGTAACGAACCCAACAGGAAGAAAAAAATTTCAGAGAAAAAAATGAAACACAGTCCCACAATTCGAATCGCAACACAAACAAAGATCAAAACAGGCAAGGTTGGGGTCCTGAGCAACAAGCAAAGGAACTAGATTGCTAATTACCATAGATTGTACATCAATTTGTTGTCAACGACTTCAACCAGCTGTTCCAAGAAAGAGAAGATAAAAGGTTAATGTTGATATCAACGAGGAATACTATGAGGTTAAGGCACTCCGATAACAATAATCCTGTCACTTCTGTAGCTTAAGGTAAAAATTTTAGCCGAGCAGGGCCAAGGATTGGTTTCCAGGGGAGGCAGTGAGATTTCCACATCAATAAATCATAAAGTATTAAAGGTTGTGCATGCCTTGAATCTTCAGGAAATAGTGAATGTATTAGGTGTTGAAGATGAACGACGAACCTAGTTACCATAGAATTGGTGGAGGGCACTATCTAGTTTCTTTAAAAAAAAACTAAAAGATTGAGAAACAAGTAATCTGACATTTTTGGAAGCAAACAACCTTTTTTGGATTTACCAACTATGGTGTAGGAATATCGTATCATAAACATCAATCAATATTCATATACATGTAATTAGAACCAATATCGAAGGAATTTACACACGCGTACTGTCACCGAAGGCATATAGCTTGAATCGTTGTCCCACGTGTGTGCTCCATCTAGCTCCCGCTTGTCAACCGATAAGACCTCATTGGTACCTCCCAGCCAACACTAGGGGTAATCGTCTTCCCCCTGAGCCCCCCGAGTCGCAAAGGGGCCACACACACATTACCAGAGAATGCTATCTCCCAGCTCGCCTCACAAGGGCGAGCTACCACTCATTATCTGAGCTGGGTATCCCAACTCCCACAAGAGAAATTTAGTCAAGATAGAATTCTCGCAACTTAACCTTACACAAACTAGACATGATCCATCATCCTCCCATGCCATCCTTTTTATAGAGTTTTCAATTGATTAGTTTCCCAAACCCTCATTAGATTCCTTTTTCATTTATTTAATTAGGAAAAACCTCCCCCGTACACATGTTGCCTGATCCCCTAGTTGCACTAGAAAATTAATTTATTAATTAATTAAATTTTCCTATTTCCCTCACCCACCTAAAAGTGTTCCTAAAAACGTTCCTCGATGTCCCATTATTCCGTTACAATTTTAAATTACTTATGCCTTACTTAAATCCTAGATGATTTCATAAATAGAAAGTTCCAAGGCTAGATTGCTTACTAAGTTAGACATTCCCCTTTTTCTTTAAGTTTCCCCTTTTCTTTAAGTTTTCCTTTTTCTTTAAGTTTTCCCCTCTTTAACTAAGTTCAGAATTAGCAAGTTTAGACAAACAACCATTTACCCTCTTTTGATAAATAAACCTTCATTAAAAAATTTACTTTAATTAATAAAGCTTGAATTTTCTTTACCCCCTTCTTGTTATATGTCTAATTATTATTTTTTTTGTTCAGGGGTTCTACTTAGACCTAGGTTTTAAATTCATGAGGCTTGGCGATAGTTCTTAAGGGAAAATTTGTTATTAAAATTTACTCATCACATCATTCATTTTAAGACCGACTACGTCCTAAGGAGGCATAGTTTTCTAGGCACTAGGTTTATTAACTTACCATAGTTAAAATCATGACATGCCCTTCAGAACGCACTGTGTGCTCCAAGGGTGCCACTCGCCTCTGGATTGAATTTGGTAGACGTCAAACACTGGAGTCAATACTCTGTCAGGTGATCTTGTGGAAGACTAAGGGCCTCTAAGGAATAAGGAACCTTCGTTATTGCGCACCCCTTAGAATCATCGTGAACGAATGTCACAGTCTACCTTCACAACATCATGGGTCTTCTCGAACTAGGTAATCGTTAGCCTATAGTTCAAGCCACAATGGGAGTGTTAGTAGGCCGTGGTAGGGATGTTGCCACACCTATCCCTCAATGTCTCTGGTTGTCTTGCATGAACCCTTTACTCCAAATGTGAGTCTGGTCGGCAAGATATCATTAGCCTTCATCCATCAACGAAACATGTTAGTGATAACAATCAACATCACAATATCTAATTATATGTACATATGTCACATCAACAACATTCAAACCCTAACAGTCCACTCCTTGACTCGATCCAGATTGTAAGGATTTTCATTGATTCCTCGGCATCCTCTAACATCTAGAGTCCTGCACATTCAAGAGAACCCAATCAATATCACCCGTTGATGTAAATACAAAAAAAATAACATATCATTAAATCCACAATATCTCATAATCATAATCAAAACAACCAATAGTATAATGACCTGGATCACTTGCACACAAGTTTCCTCAAAGAATAAGTCTGCTTAGTGCGTGCAAGAGCGGGATGTTACATACACCCCCTCTTGTTTTAAACTTCATCCCAATTTTTCACAGTATGTAAGTGTCAAAATAAAGTGTATCACAGTATCATATGTCTAGCTATCAAATAAAAATGTAAACTGCTGACGCATATCATATGCATCCTCCCAGGTCGCTGAGTGTGGACTATAGTTGTCCCATTGGACCTTGATTGATCTACTGTTTGATGCCGCAGCTGTTGAATGTGATGGTCTGGGATGCAGATTTTTTCCGCCGTGAGCGCACCCTTGTCTAATACATGCAAGGAACTCATGTCAATAACATGTGTAGTATCACTAACATAATGTCTCAAAATAGATACGTGAAAAACATCATGCATACACCTCAAAGAATCAAGCAAGGATATTTGATAGGCCACGAGCCCCTTCTTTTCCACAATGTCGAAGGGTCCCACAAACCTAGGAGATATTTTAACACCCTTTCCAAAGTTGATCAAACTCTTATGCAGTTTCACCCACAAGAAGACTCGATTTCCAACTTCATAACTACGGTCGACACGATGCGCATCAACATAACTCTTCTGCTGATCATGTGCTTCCTTGATCCTTTGTATTATTGTTTTCATTTGATCTTCCATTTCTTGGATCGCTTTCGGTCCCACTAGGACCCTATCCTCAAGTCAATCCCAACTCAAAGGCGTCTGACACGGTTGCCTGTAAATAAACTTGAAATGCACCATTTTAATGGTGCTTTGAGAACTATTGTTATATGCAAATTATACCACTGGAAAGAATTCTTCCCAACGCTTCTATTGGTCCATCACGTACATACGCAACATATCCTCCAAGATTTGGTTTGTTCATTCATTCTTCCCATCTGTCTCTGTGTGATACGCGGTACTAAAGTTAAGTTGGGTTCCCAAGGCCTCTTGGAAAATAGTCCAAAATCATCCTATAAGCATCGATCCTCTATCGGATATAATCCTCTTAGGCACGCCATGTAACATCACAATCTCATTGATGAAAAATCTAGCTATGTCAGGTGCTTAATACGTTCATATGAACAGGAATAAAATGAACACTTTTCATCAGAGTGTCGACTACCACAAAAATCAATTTGTGTCTCCTTGTCTTCAATGGAAATCCAACAATCAAATCCATCGAAATGACCTCCCATTTCGATTTTGGAATAACATGTGGTTGTAGTAATCCTGCCGGTTGTCTATGTTCAACCTTCACCTACTGACATTCTAGACATCTTGCCACGTAGTTGACTATGTTTTCCTTCATTCCTTTCCAGAAGAATAAGGGTTTAAGGTCTACCCTCATCTTCGTGACTCCAGAATGATCCATGTACACTGCTCTATTGGTCTAGTTTAGGATCAAACTCCTCAACTCGTCGTTGGGCGGTACATAAATTCAAATTTTAAATCTCAATAATACGTCGTTGTCCACAATAAATCCCTCAAATTTTGGTACCATCATTGTGTTTTGTCCGATAAAATCCTTGACCTCTTTGAACCAGTCATCGTCAAGTTAGAATCTTTTCATGTTGATTCGTCTGAAGATGTATCACCAAAAATATGCGTGGTCTCTGACTCAATGCATCAACCACTCTGTTCATTGTTCCTTTTATGTAAGTAATCTAGAAATTGCACTTGATAAGAAATTCCGACCAACGTCGTTGTCACGTGTTCAAGTCGCTTTGCGTAACGATGTAATGTAGACCACAGTGGTCCGTTTTTAATTCAAATTTTCATGCAATAACGTAGTGTCTCCAGACCCTCAAGTCATAAACAATGGCTAAAAACTCCAAATTATGTGTCACATAGTTCTCCTCATGCCTTCTCAACTTTCTTGAGATGTAAGAGATCACTCAATTGTCTTGCATCAAGACTCCGCCTAAGCCTTCCTTGGCTGTGTTAGTGTATACCAAGAAGTCTGTGTCCATGTCAGGGACCTTTAGTATTGGTGTCATCGTCAAAATCTCTTTGAGCCTCCGAAGTTCCTCCATGCATTTCTCTGTCTAAACAAAATTCTTGTCCTTCTTCTACAATTCCATGATCGGATTTGCTATCTTCAAAAAACCCTCGATGAACTATTGATAGTATCCCGCTAAACCCATGAAGCTACGCACTTTTGGGATATTTTTCGGTGCATGTCATTCCATAATAGCCTCGAACTTTGCTGGATCCACAATGATACCTTCACCGAAGATGACATGCCCTAAGTAGTGAATCTTCGATTGATAAAACGAGCATTTTGTCAGCTTCCCAAAAAAATTGTTTTCTCATAGACACTGTAGTACCATGTGCAAGTGAATGTCATGATCCTCCATCATCTGAGAGTAAATCAAAATATCATCAATGAATACTTCGACGAACTTATATAAGTATTCACGGAACACCCCGTTCATCAAACACATAAATACCCCTGGGGCATTCACCAGTCCAAACGGTAAAACAATAAACTCATAATGTCCAAACCTCATCTTAAAGGTGGTCTTAGGGATGTCATCCTCCTTGATCTGTAACTGGTGATACCCTCATCTCAAGTCGATCTTTGATAACACCATTATGCCTTTCATCTGATCAAACAAATCATCAATCCTTGGAAAAGGATACTGATTCTTGATTGTTTCCTTGTTCAATTGACAGTAGTCAATGCAGAGTCTCCACGACCCATCCTTCTTCCATATGAAAATAAGAGGTGCACCCCATGGTGACACACTTGGATGAATAAGTCCTAGGTCCAACAACGCCTTCAGTTGCATTTTCAACTCTTTTAACTTAGTGGTCGACATCTGATAAGGAATTCTCATTATCGGTTTAGTTCCTGGTTTTAGGTTGATGGTAAATTCCAATTTCCTCTCCAATGGTATCCTAGGTAACTCCTCGGGGAAGACGTCTGCAAATTCTCACACCACTGGAAGGTTTTCTAGACCTTTTCCTATGCCCTTCTCGTTTAACGCAAGGATTGTATATAGATTACATCCCTTGCACATCCTCTTACATAGCTGGAAGGAAAAGATGATGCTCAGGGAAACTCCCTGGTTCTGACCTACAATCATGCGTCTATGTCCCTCATCATCGACCAAGCTCAACCATTTCGTCTTACAGCTGAGTATCACCTCATGTGATTCCAACCAATCCATCTTGATCACGACGTCATAAGATCCTAATATCATGATGTACAGGTTGGCCCTCATGACAAACGTTCCCAGGTTAAGGCTACATCCCATAACCTTCCCTCCAACCTTCTATTTGGCTCCCAAATCCATTTCTACAAATCTAAACGCGTCATGTTCGACTGCCTTTACCTTAATTTTTTTTAGCGTTGCACCAAAAATAAAACTCTCTGTAGCACTTGGATCTATCAAAATACTAAGGGTTTGGTCAGCGACGGTACCTGACGTCTCGAGCATGGTTGATCGGTGCTTTGCCTGGTGGTTATTCACCACTGCATGAATCCGATGGGCCTTGCCCAAATATCCCACGGTAGTGGGTCCGACTGATCCAAATGCTCTGGTCCTCTCCACTAGGAAGTCACACTTGGAATGTGGCTCTCCACATGTCCAACACCCTTTCTTCAGTCCAGTACTCCTGGTACCTGAAGTAGAATATGATGGCCCACTGACCTGGAACGCTGGTCTATTCTACTAAACAAGCCTAAAATGTTGTTGTTGCAGTTGACCCTGCAGCTAGTGCTTTGGTCCTCTGTAAGGAGTCCACTGTTGAGGCGTCGATAGCCATGGTGTAGTGTATGTGGATCCTCTCTGAGTGCCTCAAAATCCTGGTGAATGTCTAGCTGGTGTCTGATGGTGCAACACACTAGATGAAACCTGTCTCACTGGTCTCATTGGAGTCCTGCTCTAACCTCCGCTGACAAGATCCTCCTCTTATATGAGGGCCTTCTGGACAACATCATGCAAGTTTTGAGGCATCAAAATCCTTACCTTTGCATGAATGATGACGTTAAGTCTGAACACAAACTTGTTAATCTTAAGTTTCTCAGTATTTAGGTGTGGAGCATACTGAAGCAGCTCCATGAAATGAGACTCATACTCGGGCACCATATGGCCGCCTTGTCGCAAGGAGTTGAACTTGTTGAGATACCTCTCCCGGAACCGTTCCTTGAACAATTCCCATGACACGTCTTCAAATGCCATGTTCAATTGCGGTAGGAGCGTCTTCCACCATAGAAGAGTGTTTCCCTTCAGTTGAAAGACCTCCATGTGGACCTTCATGTTGGAGATATAGTGGCAAAGTGAAAATCACATCACCATATTCTTCAACCATGCCTCGACAACTACGCCATCCGGGGCACAAAATAACTCGGGAAATTTGACCTTCTCGAGTTCGCGGTGAATGCTACCAGTACCGACCGAAGCGCACGGTGGACACTCAGGAGGTGTCGACGCCCTGGCCTCATCTCTATCCAAACGATTGATCAATGCCTGTTGGGCTCGTGATATGATCAATTTTATGATAGTTATTAGACACTTTTGCCAAATGTATATATGTGTTTTTCATGTTTTGGAGAAGCG
The DNA here is from genome assembly GCA_032191745.1 of Picea mariana. NCBI lineage: Eukaryota > Viridiplantae > Streptophyta > Pinopsida > Pinales > Pinaceae > Picea > Picea mariana. The sequence goes on from JASDQU010816299.1 coordinate 36,362, forward strand.
TTTTGAAGAATTTTGTGCCAAAATGGTATGATCTACTCCATGTACGTAGGATTAGTGTTTAATGTCGATATTGAGTATAATTCATCACGTTTTTATGTTTCCAAAGATCTAATTCATGGTTTTTGGTGTTAAAGGGAAAAATCACATCACGTTTTTGCTTCCAACACTCAGTCCGACACTCCATCCAGTACTCCATCCGGTACTCGGTCCAACACTTCGTCCAACACTACGTCCTGCACAAAAATGGTGGGCGATTTGACAGTTATGGTATTGCGGCCAGTGGTGGGTGAATCAGGAATATGGGTTTTTCTCATGCTTTCCCCCTCTATCTACTGAAATCTTGACAACTCAGTTTAGGTTGTTGAGCAGGGCGATTATAGGCTCGCTCTATTTTGACAGTTAGGGCACCATTAATGTAATTTGCCTTTTTTAGAAGTGGTTCGACCCTCCAGTGGTAGACCACTTGGTCTGTAAATCTTATAAATACCAATGTGGTGGTCAGATAGAAGTTAAGCAATAGAAGAACCGGTGTATTGGATACAAACACAATTTTACTCTGTTTTGCCATTTTTCATTGCCAGAATTATATAAAACTGTGTTTTTGAGTTTTAATGGTGAAATCAATTTGTTGAGTTCATGGTGTGCCTTTAAGAAGTGACCATGACTTGTTGGGGGGCCCATCAACATTCTGGTAATTGTTCTTTAAGTTATTTATGCATTTTATAGATTAGATGCCTCTTGTTTATTTCTTGTACATGCATTGTTATTTTTCCTTTGTTATTTAATTTGTCGTTGTAGTTTAATTATTTTAATTCTCTTTTGCAGGTTAGTATGAAGGCTTGTGTTAATATGAGTTGATTTTGTAGTTAGGAACGAATTTGAAAATTCATACACTAACCCCGTGTGCAATTAAAAGTTAGATTGTGTTTTATTCATGCTTTTAGAATCAAGTTTAAAATAGAGTTTGAAATAGAGTAGAACATAGTTTTATTTCATGTTTTCTTTACCAAGGATTTGATGGATGGATAGGGTTAGCTTCGTTTTTTTTAATTATAGATTGCTTATTCCATTTTTATGTAGATCTTTCTTAACTAGTTGTTGGTTAATGTATTCCTTTGTTTACCTTTTATATGTCATGTTTTAATTCATGTTCCTAAGCACTTTATTTCTTGCATTTTGAATTATTAAAATAGATATAGCATAGTTTCATTTTATGAAATTTCTTTCCTAGAATTAGATTGCAATTACAATTCTTAGTTAATGATTGAATTTAATTATGAATTTTGCTTACATAGCATAGAGTACAATTGTAATCTTGTTATATTGTTGATGGTTAATAATTCCATGAATATGCAGGGTAATTGATGATTGTTTCCGTAATGGCTAAATTCTCATTGGATTTTTTAATCCATACCTTTCACTTTGCTATTGATATCATTATTGATCTTATACCGCTTGAATTATCTTTTTTTATCAAGTTCCATCGAGATATTATAAGACATCGAAGACATTCACACAACCACCAACACTATATTTGAGTTTTCATAGGTTAAAAGAAAGTTTCTTGCTTTCATAGATCAGAAGGAAAGTTCCACTTATAAAATCCACAGACCGATACTGAAAAACAGGAGGTAGCTCAACTCAAAGAGATAAAATAGTCTCTGAAGGGACTAACACAAGGAGAACTATAGAACAATAAATTGAAGCACCAATCTTATCGGGACAGGAGGCAAGACTACTCGAGCCTTCTGTAGAATCAAACAATACAACCTTTGATTTTACACCACTACCAGGAAATCCCAACTTTGAGGACATCATAGACCCTGAACAAGTGAATCTTTTGTTTGGTAGTTCAACCAATGTAATTATCTCTCAAACTGACATATAAACTTTGGCACCAATAGTTTCAATTGGCTCGAGTAGAGTCCTAGACATCCAATCCATAGGAAGACCTTTCCATCAAAAGGAAACCTTGTTCTCTTCAAATATAAAACCACTTAGGTACTCTCTTTTTGGAAACCAAGCTAATATGGATGATCAGGAGGACCATAACAATGTAAGACATGGGGAGGGAGAAGAAACGGGAAACCAAACCGAAACTACCATTGGGTTTTTGAGTTTAGACACCACTCCAAATGTTAACATGAAGAATATTCCTCTCTCAGCACTACCTACCTTTTATGGTAAAACCAATGAATATCCAGACACAATCCTATTTGAATTTGACATCTTGTGTAGGAGCTACAACTACGTACAAGATGCCCAGAAACTAAAACTCTTTCCTACCACCCTAAAAGACTCCACACTAAGATGATTCATGGGGTTGGGAGAATTCAGTATTAGGTCTTGGGAATCCATGAAAGAAATCTTTCTTAAGAAGTAACAAGACTATTGCAAGACCAAAGAGTCTCGTAATGAAATCTTTAAAATCCAACAGTTAGAAGACGAGACCCTTGAAGATTATATGGAAAGATTTGGTTATATCTCCTAGAAGTCAAAATACCATGACCTTCCAGAGGATGCAATTAGGGCTCTTTTCCCTAAGGGAATTTCAGAAGAATATATAGATATTATTAAACTGATGGCATCAGGTGACATCTCCCATAAACCATTTTTTGAAATATGTGAAATGTGTAAAAGTTACTCAAGGAGTAGAGCCAAAACAAGAAAGAATGTTTGAAACCCTTGCAATAAAAGATTAAAACCAGTTAGTTCAGGTGGTATTACGAGAGCAGAGATAGGGAACCTTTTGGAAAACTTCAAAACAAATATCTTAAGCACAGTAGGTTCCCAGTTGGACACCCTAAAAATAAAAAAGAAATAGGAGGAGGAAAATGCAACAATAAGCATATATTGCCCAAGATGCAGGAGGAAGCATTCCTTAAGGGAATTCCCATTAGATAACATTTCAATTTGTGGCTTTTGTACAGAAGACCATGTGACTTAAAAATGTCCATCATTTCCTAGTTTATTAGCCATATATAGGAGTGGAGATTCTGGGGAGTCTTCTTATGCACCTAGGATGCCATGGCAGCCTAGGAACCAATTCACATACCCATATCTACAATCTCAAGTTCCACCCTATTATCAACAAAAACAATAGTGGAACTCACCAGGTTGGAAATATTGGTCTACTTAGTACCAATATCCTTGGTTTCAAGGATGGAGAAGAGGACATAACCAAGGAAACCCTCAAGCTCCACCTATCCCTATGTCCAACCATCATTATCCTCATTTCCCACTGAACACTCCATAGCTTCTGTCAGGTTTTGTTCCACTGCATTTACCTCCTATTCCACAACAACAGCCATTACAATATTAAAATGAAAGCTCCCTGAGAACAACACTAATACCAACACAACCAGTGTCGAATCCCAATAATAAGCCTCCTCAACCTCTTCACAATGTTGATATGCAGGCCTTCCTGACATATGTTATTACTCCTGTTCCATTACAGGAAATTCAACTAAGATCGGGAAAATTTCTGGAGAGGCAGAGACCTTCAGTAGTCATCCAGGAAGAAGAAGAAGAAGAAACCACCAAACAACCCATGGATAACACTAGGTGGGAAGATGTTATTATCTCGAAGAATCAAGAACCCAAGCTTCCCAAAAATGAACCTTCACAAATTACGAAGGTACCTCCTTATCCAAACCGATTCATAATCAAAAAACCTAACACCCGACCAGAATTTGACATTTTGAATGGATTGAAAAATATTTGTGTCAAGATTCCCCTGCTTCAATCCATTAAAGACATTCAAATCTATAGTAAGGTAGTCAAATAATTGTGTATTAAGAATCCATGTAGGAAGAAAAAGGACCCCCCTATAGTACATTTGGTAGGAGGACTTTCTGAGTACATATCAGAGAAGCCAAAACTAGCAAAGTATGGGAACCTAGGAAACCCCGTAGTGACCATAACCATTAATCAGACCTCCATTGGAAACACTCTCATAGACCTAGGAGTATCCATCAATGTTATGATTGCTACTACCTTGCAACAATTACAGTTACAAACTCTTCTTTGGCCTACCCCAACCATTTTGGAATTAGCATATAAGACTAGGGTTATACCTGAAGGAATTTTAGATGATATCATGGTTACTTTAGCCTCATGGGAGTACCCAATAGATTTTCTTGTCATTCACTCAAAGGATCCGCTACTACCTTGCAACAATTACAGTTACAAACTCTTCTTCGACCTACCCCAACCATTTTGGAATTAGCATATAAGACTAGGTTTATACCTGAAGGAATTTTAGATGATATCACGGTTACTTTAGCCTCATGGGAGTACCCAATAGATTTTCTTGTCATTCACTCAAAGGTCATCCCATCATTTTGGGAAGACCTTGGATAGCCACAACCAATGCATTTATTGGCTGTAGAGAAGGGGAAATGACCATCTCGAATGGTCTCTTTATCCAGAAGCTCACCATTTACCCTCCAACTCAACCTATTATGGAGAATATATGGTGGCTTGAATGTCCATATGAGAACAAGGACTGGGAATAACCCGTATTTCCAAGTGACCATGCATGGGCACTTCAGGAGCACACAACAGAAAATGGGCTAAACCAATTCATTTATGCTATCACATGTGTGGATTTTCCACAGTATTTTCCCCAATTTGTGTACATGTTTGGGGAAGAATTTCAAGAACAATTAGACCCATCCATTTTTTCTTCGACATCCTTTATTTTTGAGATTGTTGAGTCTGCCATGTCTTATACTATGCCCTACGAGATTAGTCTAGGGAAAGTTTTACATATAAACTCTGGGCTAGATGCAGACCAACAAAAACAATTAGTATATATCCTTAAAGAACAATCAGGAGCATTTTCCTAGGAATACATTGACGTGAAGGGTATACACCCCAACACATGCATCCATCACTTATATACCCAGGGGGAAGTAACACCTGTTAGACAACCCCAGAGAAGGATGAACCCAACACTTAAATATATAGTCAAGGAGGAGATCCAAAAGTTGTTAAATGTCAAATTCATTTATCCCATCTCTGATAGTAAGTGGGTATCCCTGCTTGTAGTGGTTCCAAAGAAAGTGACTAGGAAATGGAAAATTTGTGTTGATTTCTGGGAACTCAACAAAGCCACTCTGAAAGACTACTTTCCTCTCCCTTTCATTGACCAAGTTCTAGATACCTTTTCTGGAAAGAATTATTTTTCCTTTATAGATGGGTACAATGAGTACAATCAGATTCTTATAGCACTCGAGGACCAGGACAAGACTACCTTTAATTTTCAATGAGCAGTATTAGGGATATTTGTCGATCTTATTCATGAATGTGTGGAGGTCTACATGGATGAATTCACAATCTATTGTAACACTTACTAGGAAGCCTTAGAAAACTTAGAAAAATTCCTCATCAGATGCTAGAAAATGAACCTATCCCTAATTCATGAAAAATGAAAAATGTTGTTAACTGAAGGAGTGGTTCTAGGACATCATGTTTCATCTGAAGGGACAAAATTTGATCTTGCAAAGATTGAGGTCATCGTTAGACTTCCACCCCCCAAGACTCAGAAAGAGGTGAGAAGCTTTCTTGGACATGCCGGATATTACCGATGATTTATTGAAAATTTTACAAATATTGTTACACCTATGTTTGGATTGTTAATAAAAGATGTTGATTTTGTTTGGATTGAGCAGTGTCAAACTACCTTTGAAACCCTGAAAGCTAAGCTGTCTATGGCACCAGTTCTTAGAGAACCCAATTGGACTCTCCCATTTCATATATCCATTGATGCATCTGACATCGCAATAGGAGGGGTATTAGGGAAGAAAGAGGACCAAAAATCCTATGCCATTTATTTTGTGAGCAAGAACTTGTCCCCTACCGAGTTGAACTACACAATCACTGAGAAAGAATTCTTGGAATTTGTTCATGCTATTAACAAGTTTCGTCATTACATTATAGGTTATGAAGTATTCGTACATACAGATCATTATTCCATTAGATTTCTCATGAACAAACCCATAACTAATGGCCGAGTGACTAGGTGGCTTTTGTTATTGCAAGAATTTAATATCACTATGCTTAACTGATTTGGAAAGGATAATGTAGTAGATGATTTTCTTTCCCGAATAAAAAATGAGGATGATGATATCCCTGTAGATGATAGTTTCCCAAATGAGAACCTCTTTTCCCTTTTGTCAATACTCCATGGTTTGCAGATATGGAAAACTATCTGGCTACTAGGAAGTTACAGTCTCATTTGTCACCTCATGAAAAGAAAAAAATGATTACATAGAGTGCTAATTACTCTTGGGTTGGTCATGACCCTTTTTTTGCATAGGTCCTAATTTTATTATTCGTAGATGTGCTTTAGAGGATGAGGTACCTGAAATAATACGAAGTTGTCATGATGGACCACGTGGTGGCCATTTTTCTGACAAACGTACAACATATAAGGTGTTACATCTGGGTTACTATTGGCCTAGCATTTTCAAAGATGCTGCCAAGTATGTGAGAAGTTGTGATAGTTTCCAAAGTATAGGAAGACCTACGTCAACTGAAAAAATTCCCTTGCATGCCCAAGTTATGATAGAACCCTTCAAAAAATGGGCCCTCGACTTTGTAGGACCATTTTCACCCATGTCCTGTAGGAAGAACTATATTTTGGTTTGTACAGACTATGTCACCAAATGGGTAGATGCAAAAGCCCTATTCAGGGATATCAAGAAGTCCGTTGTCAAATTCATCTATGAAGACATATTTACCCGCTTCAGTGTCCCTCATGAAATTGTTACCGACCAAGGCACTCAATTCACTTCCAAGCTGATGAGAGAGCTAACAGAGAAATATGGGATTAAACACTGTAAATCTTCTCCATACCATCTGCAAGTCAATGGTCAGGTAGAATCTACAAACAAATTTTTAGAAGCCATATTGACCAATACTATCCAATTACATCATCGGGATTGGGTTGATAGGCTCCCAGAGGCTTTGTGGGCATACTGGACCACCTGGAGAAATACCACTGGGCATACCCCTTACGATCTAGTGTATGGGAAACAAGTACTTTTACCAATAGAATTCCAGGTAAAGACCTTTGGTATTGCTACAGAATTAGGATTGCACCTAGATGAGGCTCAAAAGCAATGAGCCCTACAATTTAATGATTTGGATGAAATCAGGCAAGATTCCATCCAATGGACAATATTAGTCCAAAATGAGAGGAGCAAGTGGCATGACAAGTTTATTAAGAAGAAACACTTCCAACCTGGTGATTGGGCTCTATTGTTTGATTCCCGATTCAAAACCTTCAAAGGAAAACTCACCACCTAGTGGTTGGGCCCTTACAAAGTACACATTGTATATGACAATGGAGATGTAAAAATTAAAACAATTGATGATGGACAAGTCTCCTTTGTATCAAATGGAAACCGACTCAAATTTTATTATAAGCCCATTTCCAAAGTGGATTTTCTATAGGTCATGTCAAATGACAAAGAATTGGCCTTAGTAGATGGGGAATTCCCCCCTTGTTCTTGAATTTTTTTCTGAATTTCCTACTGTATATGTGTAAATAGTTTTTGAATTTTGTTAATAAGGCAATTCTAGAGATTTTTGTAAGTATTTATTTCACCAGGAGTACACAGTTTCAAGGATATTTCTTCAAAAAAATTGTTACACTTGAATTTTGTGTCTACTAAAGAATCAAATGAATATTGACTTATTGTAATTAGCCATATTTTTGCAAATTTTCTCATTTTTTAAGGCATTCTAAAGCATTTTCTCTTGAAACTCTTCACCACTGTATAAGGTACTGATACCATAACTATCAAGCCTAGAGGTCTCTTGTACAGTTTTTCCAAGAAACCTAAGTAAGTGAGTCAAGTGTCTTTATCAAAGAGTAGCAAGGAGGTGTAATTAGTAGTTATTCATGGAAACATCACAATAATTACAAAAGAATAAAGTGAGTTGAGCCTAGAGATACCTTTCCGTTCTTTCTCAATGGTACCATCCACTACACACTAAATAACTTGATTATATCATATCTTTAGATAGGCCATGTTCGCTTAAGTACCCCTTACATCAAGACAATCACTAAGTAATATAATGGAAAGTCATCCTCTAACATAAATACCATCCCAATTAAAAAAAAAAAAAAAGAGTTGTTTTCAGAGCTGTCCCCCCATCTTCTTGCACAAAGAAATCTTATACTAAAATCTTAAAAGATGGAGGGCCAGTCTCTGAGGGTGTAAGAGGCTAACCCACCAGGATACTGAACAGGTCTACTGGCAGTGGGTACCGGCCTGTGGTATGACTAGGTAAACCCACTAGAGTACTGAACAAGCTTGCTAGTAGCGGGGCATTCTACCTAGCAAGGATGGTAATCTAACAAAAATAAATAATAAATTTAAACTTGCCCTGATGTACGGGATTACTTGCAGACAAAGATGACATGAAGTATGTGTGTGTAAGCTAAGGTTAATGAACTCCATAAACTTTCCATTGGGAAATAACTCTAAGACTATATTGAAACTCTCTTATCTATATATATGATCTCTTATCCTATAGGTGGGGCCATCTTATAACCATCTCGTCAAACCAATCTGTGAAACTTTATGTTTACACCTGACATACTATAAATCTTTGGTTATTGGGGGTACTGACTAGTTTCCTATACTTTTGACTGTGAGGTGTCACAATACTTAGGTGTGGGGGAGGGGTTCATGAGCTGACAAATGATCATTTCCTAGAGAAATAAATCTTTGCAAGAATTTTTGTATTATTTCCATGATAGATGTTATTACATTAATAGTCATTTTATTTTTGAAGTGCTAAACTCCTGTGTGCTATAAATTACTAAACATATACTTAATAGACCACTCTTTATCGGTTTATCTTTCATTACAAGTTGTACATTATAGGATTGACAATACATGTTTTATGCTTGCTATAACCTGTTCATTGTAGGTTTGACATTATATGTCATATGCAAGAGGATTGAGTGAGCATGATGGCAAAATCAACAACAAGGGAGCATTCTGCCTATGCTCAGTAACCACTGTGATTGTAAAAAACACTTCAAATTTGCAGTCTATCCATTATAAGAGGTGAAAATGTATTCAACACAGAGGTGTCATATGAAGTGTCGTATGAGGTGCCGTATGAAATTCCGTACGAGGTGCCGAATGAAGTGACATATGAATTACACACCAGTAACTGCCCTATATTACAGGTAACCAGAAATCAATTACATTCAATTTAATTGGTTGCAGGCAATTGATTGAAGATGCTTTATATGTTCATGATCAAATGTCCAAGTCAAAAGACTTGGACATTGATCTAACTGCGCATCATTACATTTCCCCCAAAAACGAGCCTTCGAATTAAAAAATTCCTACACATGGAAACTCGTGTGCACATGTGTGCAACTTACTCCACCATAGATGCATTCAAATTTGGGCTGGGTAACCTTTATCTCAATTCACCCTTGCCATTTTATTTTCACCTGCGTTGAGAAATCATCCCCAACCTCTACCATTTCTTCCCCTGTTTGAATTACATTCATCCCATGCCTAATTCGTTCCACCTCTTGGCTTGTTCGTTCCCTTGCCTAGTGAATTTCACCTCTGCCACAATCCCTAGAAGGTATGAACCCTCTTCCTATAAAGACCTTTTTTCCATTCCCGAATTTTCACAATGTAGAGAGGTGTTTTTGCGCGCAGGCTGGGGGCCATTTTTGTCTAACTTGCAGGGCCACGATGACGACCTCTCCATGCAATTTTCCCAAAATTTTGATGGGAAGACAACACATGTGGGGTCTCTTTCCTTTGAGGTCTCAGAAGATTCCATTGTTGCAGCCACGAAGCTTCCAAGAATGGGAGATAGATGTTTCAAAAACCACTAGCTGTCATGCTCAAGTTATAACAGGGTGTTTAAGCTCGAATTCCAGAAAATTTCAGGAGAAAAAGGATATTCTAGGTAGTAGATAAAGGTGGAATTGATCAACCCTCTCATCGTCATCATGAGGTTGATTACATGCGAAGGTAGATACTCCACTTTCAAAGCTTGTCATTTTAGATTGCTGGCTCATTTTTATTTCAACAAACCTTTGAACTTCCCCTTCTATTTTCTAAAAATCTTGGAGAATATGTCCTCTCAAGTGAGGAAGATTGTGACTAACCCCCACAACAGTCTCTTTCACCATGGATTGATCAAAATCCTTGTTCGATCCGAACTAGAGAAACAGAGGAAAACTTGCGATGCATTTATCTATCAATTTTCAAACCCTCACTTGACAATCAAGACTGACAAAAATCCACTTAGCCTAAGAACTATCTCTCCATCCAAGCCTTGCTCTCCAAGAACTCCAAAACCCCTTGCACAAACCCTCTCTTTGCTGGAACAGTACAAAATTATTGTTGATATCCCTGCTTCCTAATCGGATAAAAATGCCAAGAGAAAAGACCAAAAGAAGCCTATTGTTAACCCCCCAATGCCTTCAATCTCTCTTGATCCTACACCTAAAAATCTCCAAGAAGTAATCCAACAAGACTTTCCCATCGTTCCCACAAATAGGAGGGGAGCCAATCGATTTAGTAAAGGACCCTTTCGAAAGAGTACCCAGAGCACAAGAAAAAAACCTTATGCAAAACCCCTGCCTACTTCGGATCCTATCCAAGTGTCCTCCGATCTTGAGAGCCCTCACAAGAGACTTAGGGAAGTTTCTATGGATGGATTAGAGCCACTAAGAAAGACAAAATCAGAACCTACCTCTCCTTACCAATCCCCCATCACTCCTTCTTCACCCATGCCTACTCTAGATCCTAAGACTAATAGATTATCCACATTGCTCAAAGGATCTAAGCCTTCCTCTGAGATCACTGATTATGCCCCAGTGATTGAGAAGCTACAAAAAGAAAACCATCAGCTTCTCCAATAGTTGGAAGAAAGGAAGAAAATAGACACACACTTTCATCATGATATTGCAGTCCTCCATGTAAAGGTTAACTCCCTTCAATGGTTGGTTGATGAGATGACCAAATCCAACCGCAACCTCAGAGCACAATTGAAGTAACACAAGAGGCACAACACAAAGTCTTCACAACAAGAAGGAGAAGCTTCCAAAGCCGATCCTCCTCAGCAAGCTTAGTCACAAGGGGTAATTTCGTTTTGTTTGCAGTGGGACCTAGAAAATCTTAAGTGTGGGGGTAATGTTGGGCTCGAGATATGATCGATTTTATGACAATTATTAGACACTTTTTTCGAATGTATATATGTGTTTTTCATATTTTGCAGAAGCTTTTTGAAGAATTTTGTGCCAAAACGGTATGATCTACACCAATTACGTATAATTAATGTTTAATGTTTCCAAAGATCTAATTCACATTTTTTGGTGTTACAGGGAAAAATCGCATCACGTTTCTTCTTCCGACACTCAATCCGACACTCCATCCAGTACTCCATTCGGTACCCGGTCCGACACTTCATTCAGAACTGCGTCCTGCACAAAAACGGTGGGCCATTTGGAGGTTATGGTATTAACGACCAGTGGTGGGTGAATCAGGAACATGGGTTTTGCTCATCTTGTCCCCTCCAGTTACTGAACTCTTGACAACTTAATTTAGGTTGTTGAGTAGGGAAATTATTGGCTCTCTCTATTTCAACAGTTAGGGCACCATTAATGTAATTTGTCATTTTTATAAGTGGTTCGACCCTCCAGTGGTCGACCACTTGGTCTTTAAATATTATAAATACCACTATGGTGGTCAGATAGAAGTTAAGTAGTAGAAGAACCAATGTATTGGAGACAAACACAATTTTACTCTGTTTTGCCATTTTTCATTGCCAAAATTATATAAAACTGTGTTTTTGAGTTTTAATGGTGAAATCGATTTGCTGAGTTCGTGGTGTGCCTTTAAGAAGTGACCATGACTTGCTGGGGGGACCACCAATATTCTGGTAACTTTTATTTAAGTTATTTATGCATTTTATCGTTTAGATGCCTCTTGTTTATTTCCTGTACATGCATTGTTATTTTTCCTTTGTTATTTAATTTGTTGTTGTAGTTTAATTATTTTAATTCTCTTTTGCAGGTTAGTATGAAGGCTTGTGTTAATATGTGTTGATTCTTTAGTTAGGAACTAATTTGAAAATTCATACACTAACCCCGTGTGCAATTAAAAGTTAGATTGTGTTTTATTCATGCTTTTAGAATCAAGTTTAAAACAGAGTTTGAAATAGAGTAGAACATAGTCTTATTTCATGTTTTCTTTGCCAAGGATTTGATGGATGGATAGGGTTAGCTTCAGTTTTTTTATTGATAGATTGCTTATTCCATTTTTATGTAGATCTTTTTTAACTAGTTGTTGGTTAATGTATTCGTTAGTTTACCGTTTATATGTCATGTTTTAATTCCTGTTCTTAAGCACTTTCTTTCTTGCATTTTGAATTATTAAAATATATATAGCATAGTTTCATTTTATGACCTTTCTTTCCTAGAATTAGATTGCAATTACAATTCTTAGTTAATGATTGAATTTAAGTATGAATTTTTCTTACATAGCATAGAGTACAATTATAATCTTGTTATATTGTTGATGGTAAATAATTCCATGAATATGCAGGGTAATTGACGATTATTTCCATAATGGCTAAATTCTCATTGGATTGTTTAATCCATACCTTTCACTTCGCTATTGAGATCAGTATTGAGCTTATACCCCTTGAGTTGTCTTTTGTTGTCAAGTGCCATTAAGATATTATAAGACACCGAAGACATTCACACAACCACCAACACTATATTTGAGTTTTCATAGGTTAAAAGATAGTTTTTTGCTTTCATAGATCAGAAGATAGTTTTATTGCTGTTATAGGATATATAGTCTTTCGTTTTGATAGATTAAAGAGCAATTTTGCTTATCATAGATTAAAGGTTAGTTGTTATTTCTTCTTTCTTTCAATCAAATAGATTTCCTTTTATGAATTAAAAATAGTTTTGAAGTTTGAATTAAGAATAGAGTTCACTTGCCTTTTATCTTAGCTAGTTGTTCAATGAGAAATTTTAATTAGATTACTTGCAGTAGAAGTTATCTGAGGGTAGTCAGTTGTTTACTTTCTTTAATAGGTTAAATTGCTTACTTGTCTATTCTTGCTTTGAAAGTATAGTTGCTTGTTTATTCACTTGCTTTTACAGGGTTGTTGGTCATTGAATTTAGGTGGGCTAGTGAAAGTAGTTTTCTTTTGTATTTTCTTATTGTTATGCTTAATAGTTTGTCTTGCTTATTGTTATGAAATAGTTTGATTTAAATAGGGTTTCACTTGTTTTTCTAGAAGTATCCATCAATCCTTGATCCAAAAGTACTTAGGTTACATAGTTTTAAGTTTCTTAGTAAGGTTTTCTCATTAGATAGGTTTGCTTGAATAGATTATCCCTTAGATAGCCACTTCCTTAGTTAGACTATACTACTACCATCCCTTCTACCTTCGGCATATATTTTTCTACAACTCTAAGTTTACTTACCCCGGGTTGACAATTTAATTGAGGGTTTTCAAGTGTGTTTTTAGTGCATATATAACACCCATCAGTGCCTCAGACATCCTTTAAAAGGACCTCATCAGCCCAACCACATCACCCACAACTATCTATTCATGCCCAAAAACTTGTTCCTCCCCCTAGGGGTTAGACACCTTGGGCGTGGATGCTACTAGGGGCATCACGCCTCCTCCCCTAGCACCCCATCATCTTCCTCCATGGCATCCTATGACCATGATTATTTGCATGAATACAAATCGATTTAATTAGCGATATTTTATAAATAATTATCTAGTCAATGGAATCCATAGTGATCCCAAGTCCCAGGTCGAACCGGCTCTGATACCATATCTAAAGACCCTCGTCATTACAAAAACATGCTATTCATAACAAGTGCAATTTTTTTATTTTTATTTTTTAAAGAAGGAAGGTAACAACGTGTTGGCAGCCCTACATGATTTTGTCTTTTTNTAAAACTTCAAAATCATATTTTAATTTAAAAAAGAAACAAGGCTTGGTCTTGAAAGGTTTAATATGTTTTAACCCCTTCTGCTGAATGCTTTTTTTCTTTGAACTCATAAAAGAAACACTTTTTTTAAGATTGTCCTTGGATTGAAAGTTATACCTTGGATACTTTGTATGCCAAGAATTGATTGACAAAGAGACTTTAGGTGTGTTTCATTTAATTCATGGTAAGTCAACTTTGGTTTTAAATCTCGATATGATTTTGGCTTGTAAAGAACATCCTCTCCTAACCTTAGCAGCTTGACTTCACCCTTTACATTTGATGAGATTTAAACATAACTCAGTCGTACCCTGTACTCTATGTGAAGTGGCATTATGAATCCACAGATCCATCATTATGAGCTAAGGTTTTCAATCACTCGGTCCTCAGGGCATCCATTACCTGAAAACGCCCGATTTTCATGGCTTGGAATCCCTTGTGCTCACATTCTGGACGCACTAGGGTGACTGCTAGATTACTCCTTTGTTTTAGGCTGGTGTTTTTCTCTGTTACTGATCCCCCTTATACTCACAATGAGTTCTGGTCGCCTTTGTGACTGTCTGTCCAATCCCGTTTTGCATACCAGAGACACGTTTTTACGGGAGCGTTTATGAGAAAACCTTGATGAATTAGATCAAACCATTGAAAAACTAAAACTAAAATGAGCACTTTTACCTTCATCACGAGCATTTTCTCCAGAAATTGGATCATTGCAGAGATATGTCTCGATTTTTGGAGGTAAATTTCTCCGTTTTTTCGTTCCGGTTGAGGAAAACGTTTATTTATTTATTTTTATTTTTCTACAGAAATTCTGTAGAAACCCTTGTGGTGGACAAACCCTTGATAGAGAAGCCTCTCGGACTCTCAAATACCAGGCCTGATGTTTTGTATGAAAACCCTCATGCAAGGGCATTTCCCGAACAACCTTTATCTGAGGAATAAGATGCTAGTCCTGGGGTTTTTAAAGATCTTGAGTATGAACATTTTGTCTGCCTGAATCCCTTTATCAACCTCAGCCAAAAACCCAAAGTGGATAGTGGAAGTGTTTTGACGCACATTCTTATGTCTCCTCAATCAACTGTTCCAAATCCATGGTGTGGGGTGTGTTTATTTTGGATAGACAAGTATTACACAGATGCCCCCTCCCTTCAAGCGAAGATCATTACCCTCACAACTCAGATTGACTCATTAATGGTTGAAAACCATAGACTCAAGTTCAGTGCACAAAGGAAAGGGAAACGCCTGAAGAGAACTGAAAATATAATAATGAAAAATGTTGAGTGTGTCAAAGCTATGATTAACACTAAAGTCTTATAATTCGAATTTAGCATTCAATTGAAAGGTAAGATTTGTTTTTTTTTTATCTTAGTTATGTTTTTATTGTTATTTTCTAATTAATATGGATTAATTTAGATTTCTGTTGGTAACAATAAGATTGGCAGATTCTGTAGCCAAGTCAAATTTCTCATATAGAAATTTAGAATATGTTAGTTAAATTAATATCTAAATTTCTTTATTTTCGTTTTTCCTTTCAGGATATTGGGCAGCTTGTGGAGACATAATGATATGGAGCATTTCTGGGGTCATTAGCCATTTTTTTTTTTGGCTCATTTTGTAAACAGAAACAAACGCTTTTAATCTTAAGAGATACAGTTTGATATTGAGTGGTTTTATTACCCTCTATTTTTGTAATTAGCAAATCAGCCTAGGATTTCATTCTATCTTAGAAGATAGGATGCTTAATTTTCCTAAACTCTTTAAATACTACATCTTTTTGTAATGAAACCATCCTGGCCTGGGGTAGAAGATGGACATTTGATTTACAAACTTTAATGGAACATCAATACACATTTCATCTTTAGCTTCTTGTGGATGGTGTCTTCATTTAAGTTTTGTTTATCCTAAAATGATAATAGGTTTTGATAGCTTTAGTCTTCATGATTTATTATGTTTTGGGATAATTCTTTTATAAATGTTGTCCATAAATAATGCTTCAGATATTAATCATGTGATCATCTGTTCAGCTTCAATTACAGGATTTCTCCTTAATTTTCGTTGAAAGATTAAATGCAATGATATTTGCTAACATATTTTTCTTAATGTGATTACTTGCAATCATGAGATCATAGTAACTATTGGTATCATTCTTTCTATTATTAAAATTCAACTACCAACATAATTGTTCTGGATTTATTTGGAACAGACTTAAGGTTCATTGCAGGTTTCTCTCCTGGACAAGGTGGTTAAATGTTTTCTGATCACACAGATGTTTGGATGCATATCATTAGCTCGCTAACATGTTAGCTCAATTTCATTTTTTCTGCTATTTGTTTATCACTGAAATTCGAACGTAAAGTTTGGCTTTTGACTATCCATACGCTTCTGTTTCATAACATTTTCTTTCATTATTTTAAGACTTATAAAGGAAAAATAAAAAATGCTTTTATGTGCTTTCTTTATCTTCTTCTTCAAAGCAGTCATTTTCACATTGAGTTTAGTAAGTTTAGATTAAAACTTGCGGTTTGTAAATAATGTATATAAATGAGAGTTATCTATCTTTTTCTTAAATATGCCTATTACAGTCACATTATAGCATATGTACATATATATAGTATTTAGTAATTAGTTATTTATTTCTTTTCTTTTATTTGTTTCTTTTAGGATTCTTAGAGTGGCCAATGAAGCCATTAAACCTGTCAGAATGAGTTATACCAAATGGCTTGGGTTACTTGAACAATCCCAGACCAGACTCGTTTTTCCAATTGACGGATGGTCATTTTTTCTCGTCAACAAATGGCACTAGAAGGAGGGCCAACTAACAAGCTGGCCTTGTAGGAGCCTTTATTTTAAATGTATTCAATTTCCCCACGGCTCCCCAAATTACTGTGTTGGAACATGCTTTCCACTTCTCATTACCTGATGTTCCCAATGAGACAATCTCTCGCTTGTCCAAACTCACCTTTAATGGTGGGGGAAATGTATCTGCCAAAAACCACCTTAACAAGTTTTGGTGCAATTGCATCAAACATGAAATTTCTGATTTAAAAGTTTTGTGCAGATTGTTTTCTTTTACTTTTCGGGGTCGTATTAAACACAGGTTTGAGTCTTTTCCAACATATCACATTTTTTATTGCTTTCAATTTGTAGATGAATTTTTAGATTCTTTTGAAATCTATGATTACAATCAATTATGTGAAGAATTTCAGACTTTGCTAATCAATGGCGATTCATCTTCGAAAGACTTTTCGACAAGAATCCATCATGTTATCTGTAAATTTAATCTCGATGAAATGTCATTTGTATTTAATCTCCTCTATGATTCTTGCATCCCTTTCATCCAGTCATATTCAATCGCGAATGATGAACCAGTTACAAATCCCATCACTCAATTGCGAGAAGAATTTTGTTCGTAGGATGAGAAGAATTCTTCCG
>JASDQU010816300.1:11208-36149 GCA_032191745.1 Picea mariana
CTGAACCTCAAGCAAAGGTAGAAGACAATGTCCATCACAGAGCAGATCAAAGGGATGCAGGACATGAAGAAACTACAGGAAAAACTCACCATCGTGCAAACATAGAAGAAGGAGCATCAAGATCAAATGGAACTATTTCAAGAATGGGTAGCAGAAACCCTGGTACATGCAGAGGAATCCAAGATACATATAGCACAGACCCAGGAAGAGTGCCTAGAAATGATCAAGGATGAAATTGCAGTCCAGATAGTGGACACACTCAAGGAGAATACTGTGCAAGCGGAGACACAAGAAGCAGAGCTCAAAGAGAAGTTACAAGTGGTCACCAGGGAGATTGAAGAACTATGTTAGGTGGCTCGAGATGAGCCACAAGTCAGTGTTGGGGGCCTGTTGGAAGTAGGCCAATAGGCCAAAGCGAAAAAGCAAGGTGATTTTGGGAAAGAAAGCATGTACGAAGAAAGCGACAACTGGAAGGAAGAACAACATGCACGCATGCAAGAAAGACCTAATGACTGTAGGGTTAGGGTTTTGGTAATGTATTGTAATGACTGAAGAGCCATAAAACATATAAATATAGATACTTAGGTATCATAAGGGGTTCAGTTTTTATTAGAGAGACGGGGTTCGTAATATGATCGAGGTAGCTAGCTATCTATGAGTTGTTGCGATATGAAATATTTTGTTGTATGATCCATTTTTGTAAGTTTTTGAGCTAGAGAGGATGAAGGAGGGTATATCTTGAGGGTTAGATCGCAATTTGAGGATCCTGGTGCTATCTAGTCTGCCTCATATTGATCTTACCCGATGGGGAAGAGTTGTAGGCGCGCGACATTGTAGTGACATAACAACTATAATAAAAGAGTTGAGAGCCAAATATTTGTGAACATAGCCTGGGAGGGGGTGAACGATAGTAAAATCTGTGTTATGTGATGAATGCATGCATATCTTTATTGTCTTTAGTATTTATTGTTGTGTTTAATGAATAAGTTTTTATATTTCTTGTTTATTCGCAAAGAACAGTACATTGTGGGTACAAAGTATTATAGTGGTTCAATATATAGTTCTTCTATCTTGCACTCAATCCTAGGCTATAAACACTTGATTATTACAACCACTCATCAAAGCTATCTCGGGTGAGATTGTGCAGCGCATTCTATGTGTTGTGTTTCCTTCTGGTTTACCAGGAGGGTCGATAGTTTTACAGGCTTTGTTGGAAACCTGAACAGACATGAACCTTGAGTCAATAAAATCACACAGTATATAGGAGAATAGTAACCAACATGTGTCTCCTCCCGACTAAACACACCGTAAGGGTATTGAACTCAAGTCACCTAGAAAATCAAACCCACACCTTAATCGATTGAGCTAGCATAAATTGACCAATTAATTTAATTTTTAATATAAATTAAAAAAACAAATTAATTGATAAATATTTTTTCAAGCCGATTTTAACTTTTTTATTTGTGATTGTATCAATTTTCAAGGCCATGATTTCAATTAAGTCTTAATTTAAACTCCAAAAATAAAATTGGTACTACTTGAAGCATCACTTTTCGATTCGAAGGTTAATATTTTGCAATGGTATCGGTTTTCAAGGTTGTGATTTCAAACAATTCACATTTTGAGCAAACCCCACAAAAAAGGGTGCTATTAGTAGCACCACTTTTTGAAATAGGGGTAAAAACAACTACTAAATATGAATTCTATGAAAACAATAACTCTGGAGGATTCATGTTAAGTTGGTAACTTTGTTGTGAATGTCTAGCAAGTAGTTCTGCAAGATGCTTTCGTAGATGATATGTACAAAGGTTGCAAAAATTTCGTGCATGTCCCAAACACTCAAGTAAAACCCCACTTGCATGTGACATTGAGATTTTACTGCACAATTTTCATGGCCTTCGCATTCTATAAGTCATGCAATCATAGTTGCACAATCATGTTTATCCTTTCCCTTAAGATGCATGACTATCCAACGAAAAATTGTGTAAATGTTGCATGGTTGTTCTCTTGAATGTTGTGCAATCCTATAAAAACCTTAACGGGCTTTTGTATGGGTTCAATGAGCCCTAATTCGAAAAACTAATCGAACAAAAATGTAGATGAAGGTGAGACCTCTTACCTAGTGGTCATGGGATCAAAATCCATCTGCTAATTTGCAAATAGAAATGTCTACAAGCTTGTGGACCTGAGAAAGCTAGGTCAACTCATTAAAGTACAAATTATTGAGGCTTGTGGGACCCATCCTATTTCAGAAGCTTGGAAGCTCCATTGGAATATTTACATTACCCCTTTCATGATATTCACTTCATTCACTTCCATCAAAATATTCACCTAGGAATGTTTATCACTACCAAAGTTTTACAAACATGTACACAATCTCATTAGCTCCATTTTTTACACTTTTTCACTGTTAGATTTCTTATCATGAGCACTTTCATGCCAAGTATTTGGTTTTATGTGTGTAGCTATTCACTGGGAAGCCATATTTTCCCTAACTACACATTGTAACAGACCTGACCCCTAAGTACCTTTTTAAGGGATGGGGTATTAAATTTTTTATTCTTCTATCAACCTTAAATCTTTTGTATCACAACTCCACCCTCTTTTGTTCATCAAGAGCTTTCCAAAGATGACAAAATTCACTCAGGATTGAGCACTGGAATGAAATGTATGAACTTCCAATGTTCTTGGGTTTACATCTACGAAACATCTCCCTTATTTCCATGTGGAATCCACGTGACGTGTCATTGAGTGTGCCAACTAATGCAACGACACATTGGTCCTGACGTGGCACTAACCTAGCCTTTCATGGTGTAACTTCAGTCCACGTAGGCCTACAACCATTGTTGCTCGGACCTTCTTTCAATGCACTCTCNCCCACCACCCAAGAGAGTGCATTGAAAGAAGGTCCGAGCAACAATGGTTGTAGGCCTACGTGGACTGATAATTTTTTAGCTTCATTTCATTAGTTTGCCTAAGAAGTCTCTTTACTTAGCCATTTTTCATCCTCATGGACTCGTGGATGCATAATTCTATAAGCATCCTTTCATAGGTCCATCTGAGAAGTCTCAAAACTTAGCCATTTTTCATCTTCATGGGCACGTGGACTCATGGATTCATAATTATATAAGCATCCTTTCATAGGTCCATCCGAGAAGTCTCGACACTTAGCCATTTTCATCTTCATGGACTCATGGATGCATAAATCTATACACATCCTTTCATAGGTCCATTCGAGAAGTCTCGACACTTAGCCATTTTTTCCACCTACGTGGACTCGTGGACTCACAAATGTACAATTATGTACCTGCCTTTCATAAGTCTTCGTGAAATCCTCAACACTTAGTCATTCTTCCATATATGCATGTTTGTAGACTCACGAACTCGTAGACTCACGAATGCATAATTCTTCCTTTCATAAGTTTGATTGAAAAGTCTCAACGCTTATATTATTTTTCTGTGTATGTGGACTCGTGGACTCACAAATGCATAATTATTCCCTTCATAAGTTCGTCCGAAGAGTCTCAAGAATTAGCCACTTCTCCATCTATGCGGACTCGTGGACTCGCGGATGTACAATTTTGTACCTCTCCTCCATAAGTCCATCCGAGAAGTATCAACACTTATATTATTTTGTGAGTTTTTCAGGTTCCCAGATTGGTGGACATGAAGACTCATTCATCTCACCTTCCCAACTCTTAAGCTTGATGGGGACCCACTCCCTATTACCTAGACCAATTACATGCCTCCACATGGCTTCCTCATATATGTAGGCCCGTGACATCAACATAACGTTAGCATGATGTCACCCCTCCTCTCGTCAATGTCTAAGGGCTTCCACACCGATCAAATATTGAGATTACATCCAAGATGTACCTTGATCGATGGTCGAGATATTTCAAACTTTTGGTCCAACGTCCAAGACTAAAACAGAGGTTTAAGACATAGTTCACCCAAGGTCCTACGCTATGGACAACCAACCAAATACGTGTTTCCATTCACAGGCTGACACCTATCAACTTATAGACATGTTGGCATTCCATGTCAACATGGTACATCATGCTGACGTTACCTCTTCCCAAATCTCGCTTAAACGAGACCACAATGATCTATGAAAGAGGTTAATTATGGGTTAATCCCTGATTAACGGTCCATATTAACTCGAGTACATTCTCTATAGGCCTGGTAACCTGGTTTGATAAAGGGTTCATATATATTCACTTATTTGATCCTACGATTGTAATTCCCTTGAGCCCGAAACATGGTTTTTCATCTGATTCAGGACTTAGACAATTCAAGGATTTTTCTTTGGGATATCTTCCTTACATTCAACTATTAACTTATGATCCTAGTTTCTATTCACGGATTTCCCCTCACAACGATGGATATATATATATATATATATATAGAGAGAGAGAGAGAGAGCACAAAAATCATAAAATTAATCTCATTCTTTTTATCTGAGAACATTACAGAACGCTTGTATTCAGTTGTGCAGGGCATGCACCGTTATTTCCATCCTACCGTCACTTAAACACATGAGTTTGCAAATACAATAAACATTATCACTATAAATCAAGTATGTATATGTATAACGCAAGTAAAAGCATTCAATCATGCATTTCTATTAAACTACACAAAGTCTATGAAATACTTATATCTATTACATTTGATATCCAACCAACTGACTTTGGGTGTTCTCCTTTCCACCCAACCGTAGGCTCAGATGCATTCACTTTTATCATTTTGGCCACCCCCATGCCAAGCCATGATATGACTAGGGAATGTCTCTCAATTTCTCAGTAAGATTTGAAGGTTATTCTCCTTCACTCTACTCTAGGTAGAGATTTTCCTTACACCCACCTAGCCTAGGCCCCTTCGAGGTTTATCATATTCCTTCACAGCATCAATGTCATGACCTTCTTAACTCAGGTTGGGTTTCAGGCCTTTTATGCTCTAGCTCAGAACTCTTCTATGGGTTCTCTGATCCTTCTATTGCATGTGCTAGTGTATTCCTTTCAACATTTATCTTCCTCAGGGACCTGAACTCTCCTCCATTTCTCTCCCTGTGCATATCTAGGATGCATGCCCCATTTTTCTGAAGGATCTCCAACTTCCCTTTTTCTCTCTCTTTCCCCTGGAACTCGTGGGTCAATCTAGATGAAGAAAATGGTACTTTGTTGTACCTCCAACTGAAAGTTTATGTCGTCCTAGCTAGATTTCCCATATCCTCATTCATGGGGGTGGTTGGTTGTTCAACTACTAACCCCTCCTCATTAATTGACTTGCATTGATATCTAGGCTAAGGGAAATATTTTTAATGTTTCCATTTAATGATTTTGTAAGGTGGATTGGGGTCCTTTAGCTTAATATAACCTCCCCTCATTCCTGTAGTGATATCATGGCCAGTACTTTAAGGCTTCACCCATCAGTCAATCATCGACATTTACAATTAAACAATAATACATTTACAATATTTGCAAGCCATTACATGGAAATCATAAATTATGACTAATTACATGTTGGGGGAAACAAGGGTGTTACAATCCCCTCCCCCTTAAGGAACATCATCCTCAGTGTTCTTCTCAACAACACCTACCATGACTTCATCTTTCAGTTGTTTCAACATCATTTTCCTTTTATTCATTTGGTCCTTTCCCATACTCCTGGAATTTATAAAATTCCTACAACATTTTTCAACAACAAGCATATTAGTTATCATTTCATGCAAAACATTTTAATCTTGTTTAAATTCAAGTGGAAATATTCACAAGTTGGCATAATCCTTATCTATACAGTTCATGGATCTACATCCATATGGTTGTCTCATTAATTTGTCCCACTACTTTCCTTGATATACCCATTGTGTGCATGATTGAAATCAACATATTACAAAAACTATTGGAGTCTCCTCCTCCTTGCAGTCACTCAACCTCCAAGCCTAGGCTCAGGCATCCCCTTCTCTACTATGCATTCCCTCGAGTGATCCATCTTGCCTTGCTAGGGATTTCTCACATAAGAATAATTTCTAAGACCTCCCCAAGTCTTACAGTTGTGGCATCCCTCACGCTGGCTCTATCAAAAGTGTCCCTTCAACATGTGTCACCACAATACATTATTATATGGGGATCATGGATTATCATAGGGTTCTCATGTCACAATAGTATCCTACTACCATGTTTTCCATCTTGACAGTCATCCTCTGTCCCTTCAGATAGATATTTTATCCCACCTGTATCATAGGTATACAGTAATCCAGGAGGAACTATCATCAATTTATCAAAATTTTCAAATATGTTATGCATAGATTTCTAATTCCACATTTTCATTTTCAGATCCATTCTACACAGAACTAGATTCACAAGTATGAGATCTCTTTCTCATAACAATTTGGATCTTTTATAATCAAAATGCATTGGTCTTCTTATATGCAAATGTATGCATTTGTTAAAGTTGATAATTTGATATTCTATGATCCTCCTTTGATTTATGATCAAGGAGAGAATGTTCATATTCCTTCAATAGATGATTTCTAGGCAGAATAACTTTCAGAATTGCATGAGGATACAATCCTTGACAGAAAGACAAGAAATTCAAAACGAGGGAATGTGGAGTACCTTCGTTTTGGTATCAAAGGCACAAATCCAAGAAAAGATAAATGGACTGAGGTTGGAAGGGTGAGGGAACTGTACCCTCATCTATAGGTTGACTGAAATAGTCTTTTGGAGCTCCAAAAGCTTCCCAATGGGGAGGAGTGATCCAGAGGATAAAAAAATTGCTCAAAAATCAAAGTGTTTGAAATTGATTGAAAATGGTTTCATTGCATAGATCTCATCCTCACAATCCAAACGCAACTTGAATAGGCTCAAATGAAGTTCGTATGAGGAAGTTATCGCATTCTGTCTGTTTTCCAAACAAGCAAAATTTGCTGACTGTACATTATGTACATACTGATGTGGCAACTGACCGTATGATCGTACAATTGATGTGGCATAGTGACCGGGTGAGCGGTGAAATAGACCAATCCTTAGTTGACACGTGGCAAGTTCATGGACCACTATTTGGGTGCCATGTGGCCCACTCAGGGGCCTCCACATGGCACCCCCCTCCTTATGTAAAATGGTTGAGTGTGGCTCTACGGGGGTCGAACCTGCGACCTCTGTGGGGGGGGAAGTCTTCACGTAGGCCAACCCACTAGCTCGTCTACAAGTGTTACTTAACCATTATAGCTATCAAATTATATTTGAATTAACCTAAAGTTTCAATCAACGGGGGGAAAGGGTCGGAGCTAAGCCCCAACCCTTGGTCACAATCCACAACAACCTTACCATATGACTGGGGATGCGACGACGTGGAGGTGCTAGCTGATGGGTGCGGGCATTTAGCCCGACACCTTGGACACATGAGCCATATGACCTTGAACTCCGCCAGAAAAGGTGCTAGTTGTTCTAACGGTGCGACAAATCCACCCACATTTCAAAACGCATGCGGGAGCTAGGTTTGATTACGCAGAGGCCGAGTTTTTGCATAGTGGGTGCATTTTGGAGAGAAAACACAACAAGTATTGGGGAAAAACTTCCAGGAAGGGTATTTTCTTCAATGTTTTGCCAAAGTAGGTGCAGAAAGATCCCAACTAGAGGTTTTTGGACATTCTGGAGCCATTGGAGCCATCTATTTTGCATTACGAGCATTATAAAGCACTGTTTTAACACTTTTGAGCATACAATGAAAATGATCCATTGGAAGATGGACCAAGAGAAGTATCCCAAGAGAGGGGTGAACTCTTTTAACATTTTGTTGTGTTATGTGCTTTTTTTTATAGTTGTTTATGACTGTTTTTTATGTCCATTTTAAGTATAAAAAACTATATATTTTCATGTGATTGCAACTTGATCCAATTTTCCAAGACACATACATTTTCTACTTGCAATTTTTATACACAAACCTTTATCATTTTTAGATCAAGTTGGTATGAGAGCAAAGGTTTTTGAAGGTTTGATTTGTTTGCAAGTGTTTTGTTTTTTTATGCTTACAAGGTTGGAGCCCACAAGAGGAGAAGGACAACTTGTGGAGCCAAGTTCTCAACTCTCAAGAAGGAGAAAAATACATTCACCTCAAGATTCAAGGAGGAATTCACCAATTATGGCTCATGAAGAGAGTCATGAAATTCCTACTTCATAAGAGGAAACTTTCAGAAAATCCTTTTATGATATAACATAAATGGTGAAAGTTTTATATGAGGAAAGGAATGCAAGGTTTCAAGGAGAAAGATCAAATCCTCCAAAAGTAATGAAGGTAATGGTCATAAAACTCCAAAAGGAAATGGAGGAAATGGTGACACTTCACCTCCTTCACCTCCATCTTACACTTCTTCTACCATTTCACAACCATCTCAAAATTGTCCAAAAGAACATGGTAACAATTCCTCCACAAACTCCTTTGCTTAATCTTGGTATTAAGTTTGAATTTCCTATGTACAATGGAGAGGTAAATGCTGAGAAATTGGATAATTGGATTCATCAGATTGAAGTGTATTGTAGGATACAAAGAATCCAAGATGATGAAACTAAGATTCAACTTGCTTCGCTTAGATTGGAAAGTGCAACACTCATTTGGTGGGAATCCAAAACTCAAGAGGACATGAAGAAACATGGTAAATTTTAATCCTCTTGGAATGATTTTATTGCTGCAATTAAAAGGAGATTTTATCCATTAGCGTACATGCAGAAAGCTATCATGGATTGGAAAAACTTTAGACAAGATAAAGGGAAAAATGTGTAAAGATGCACTCAAGAATTTAGAAAAAGATCTTTGATTTTGGGTATAGATTTATCTTCTCAAGAAACTTTACTTAAATACATTGGAGGACTGCATAGCTACTTGAGACACAATTCTTATGTTTAACCATACAAATATAGATGAAGTTTGTGTACAGGAAACTCATTTAGAAGAAAGAGGGAAGAATTCTCCTCAAGAGGGAAGCAAGAAGCCATTTTATAATGGAGACAAAGGAAAGATGAAATTCAAAGGAAATGGAAACAAGAATGTTTCAATCAAAAAAGAGGGGGAAAAATCTAATGTAAACATTGTTCAAAGATGGCCATGATGAATACCATTGTTGGAAACTTCATCCTGAAATGAGACGCAAAAAGTTCAACAACAAAGGGAAACCAAAGACTGTTGCAACTACACAACATGATTTAAGATCTGATTCTGGAGATGAAACAAAAATCACAGCCATGGGTTTTGAAGGTAAGGACTCTATTGCCAGTACTAGTTCTTCAATTAGTAGCCTCAATGAAACTCAACATGAAAAAGAAAGAATAGATCGTTTCCACATAAGGGTTATTTCAAATCATACCAAGATAGATACCCTATTTGATATTGGTTCTCAAGAAAACCTTATTTCTGAAGAAACTGTCATTAAATTGCATTTGGAAACTAATCCTCATCCTAAACCATATCCTCTAGGTTGGATATGTGACAATGCCAAATTTCATGTGACAAAAAGATGTAAACTTATATTTTCCATCACTGCAAACTTTATAGATGAGGTAGAGCTTGACGTCATTCCATTGGATATTTGTGGTATTGTTTTGGGAAGTTCATATTTATATGATAGGAGAGACATATTTCATCGTCATGAGAACAAATATGATTTGTTTAGAAATGGATTTGAGTACATTTTTAGAGCACATACCAAGAAGTTGAATTTGTCACTTGTAAATGTTGGATGAATGAAGAGATTAGTCAATGCTAGTAAGAATTTTGTACTCTTGATGATCAAACCCAAAGACAATGTTGAAAAAGAAGCTTTCCAAGGATGTGATGCAAAGTTAAAATATGATTTATATGAGTTTGTTAACAAATATGATGAGATGTTTCAGTAGCCAAAAGGATTTCCTCCTAAAAGAGGTATCCAACATGAGATCCAATTGCAACAAGATTGTCCTCTTCCAAACATTGGCATGTACATGATGTCAGTCATGGAGAATGTTGAAATCAAAAAACAAATCCAAGAGTTGCTTGACAAAGGTGTTATCATGCCAAGCACATTGCCATGCGGGTCACCAATTGTTTTAGTACCAAAGAAAGATGGTACATGGCACACGTGTGTAGATTTCAGATCCTTGAACAAGATTACGGTAAAGAATCGTTACCCTCTTCCTAGAATTCATGATTTTCTTGATCAATTGAAAGATGCTAAGTATTTCACTAAGTTGGACTTGAGAAGTGGTTATCATCATGTTAGGATTGCTGAAGGAGACACATGGAAGACAACTTTCAAAACAAATAAAGGTTTGTATGAATGGATGGTTATGCCATTTGGGATTTTTAATGCTCCTGCAACATTCATGAGAGTGATGAATGATGTTTTAAGGTCATTTCTTGATGATTGTGTAATTTTCTACTTGGATGAAATATTGATATTTAGAAAATATCATGAAAAACATGCTAGGCATGTGAAGCAAGTCTTAGATGTCTTGAAGAAAGAAAATTTGTTTTTAAAGATGTCTAAATGCGAGTTTGGAAAGACCTCATTAGTTTACTCGGGACATATTGTTGGAGGGGGGAAATTGAAGATAGTTCCCTCAAAGGTAAAAATAATTTTAGATTGGACAAAGCCCAACAATGTAACATAGGTTAGAAGCTTTTTGGGAGCAGCCCAATATTGGAGAAAGTTTATTTCTAACTTTTCCTCCATTGCAGCTCCATTACATGTTGTGACAAGCATTAAACATGTTTTCCAATGGGGAGGCAAGCAACAAAAATATTTTGATGAATTGAAGGAGAGAATTAGTTCAACTCTAGTTCTTGCACTTCCCGATTTAAGACAACCATTTGAGATAAAAAAAAATATGCAAGTAATTATGCCATGGGAGCAGTCTTGTTGCAACATGGCAAGCCAATTTGTTATGATTATGGAACTTTTAATGGTGTTGTGATTAATTATCGTACGTATGAAAAGGAGTTGTATGCATTGGTGTAAAGGGTGAAAAAGTGGAAACACTATTTGTTGGGAAAAGAAACTATTATTCACAAAGATAATCAACCTTTGCAATACTTGCAATAAAAAACAAAGCTACAAAAATCAAGGCACTTTAGATGGATGGGTTTCCTACAACAATTCCACTTGGTTATCAGGTATAAGAAATGCATTTATAATAAAGTTGTGGATATGATTTCTAGGCCTATTATTAGTGCTTCATTTATTCTTAATCATAATTCTATCATGCATGAGAGCTATGTTGAACAATATGCTTTAGATGTTGATTTTAAAGAGGTTTATGCAACTTTGTGTCATTCTAACCAAGTTGAGGAATTGGATTACCATGTGCATGATACACTTTTGTATCATCTTGGCAATCTATGTATTCCACCGGGTGAAAGAGTCAACATCATAAGGGAAGCACATTATTATCTTATTGCTGACCACTTTGGTGTAGGCAAGAAGGTGGCTAATTTGCAAAGGTATTTCTATTGGCCTAAAATGAATGAAAGTATTTCACGATATGTAATAGGATGTTCTTTTTGTGCTACAAGTAAGCCTAACAACAGAAAGTTGGGATTGTATACTCCACTTTCGGTTCCTTCTCTTCCTTGGGAAAGAATTTCCATGGACTTTGTAGGAGGATTACCTATGTCTAAAAGAATCATGATTGTGTTTATGTTGTGGTTGATCATTTCAAAGAAATGTGTATTTTAATGCCTTGTAAGAAGTAGGTTACAGCTAAACAAACGACACAAATGTTCTTTCAACATGCATGGGTACATTTTGGGTTGCCCAAATCCATTATTTCTGATCGAGATTCTCGATTTATTTGGAACTTTTGGTCAATATTATGGGAACTCATGGACACCAAGTTGAAAAAGAGCACTACATTTCATCCACAAAATGATGTTCATATAGAAGTAGTGAATATAACAATAGTACATCTTCTTCATGGATATTGCAACAAACATCCTAAGCTTTGAGATGAGCACCTACACTACATTCAACATGCTTATAACCAAGCTAAGAATTCATCGACTCAAACATCTCCATTTGAGGCATGTTTTGGTTATTTGCAAAAATATCCTTTATATTTTATCTTTGGTAAGGATGTTGCTATTGATGGTCATTATGGCATTGATAGAGCAAAGAATTTCATTGAATAAATTCAATTGGTGCGTCAAATGGTACAAGAACAATTGGAAAAAGGCCAAGCTAAGTAAAAGACAACACATGGAAAGCATCATGTTGATTATAGTTTCCAAGTTGGAGATGAATTTAAGCTTTACATTAGCAAAGAGAGGCTTAAAGGAGAAGGTAAAAATCTGAAACCAATCAGATATGGACTTTTTAAGATTCTTGAAAAAATTGTTAACAATGCCTTCCGTTTGGAATTGCCTCCTTATATGAAAATGTATGCAGTTGTTAATGTTGAGAATTTGAGATTGTATGAGCCTTCTTTGATTGATGATCAAGGAGAGCATGTTCATACTCCTTCAATAGATGATTTCTCGCCAGAATATATTTCAGAATTGTATGAGGATACAATCCTTGATAGAAAGACAAGAACTTCAAAACGAGGGAATGTGGATTACCTTCGTGTTGGTCTCAAAGGAACAAATCCAAGAAAATATAAATGGATTGAGGTTGGAAGTGTGAGGGAACTGTACCCTCATCTACAAGTTGACTAAAATAGTCTTTTGGAGGTCCAAAAGATTCCCAATGGGGAGGAGTGATCAAAGAGATCAAAAAAATGATCAAAAATCAAAGTGTTTGGAATTGGTCAAAAATGGTTTCATTGTGTAGATCTCATTCTCACGATCCCAACACAACTTGAATAGGATCAAAAAAAGTTCATATGAGAAATTTATCACGTTCTGTTCATTTTTCCAAAAAGGAAAAATGTGTTGATTGTATAGTCCATAAAGGATGATGTGGTCGTTGATTGTACAACCATACAACTGATGTGACATAGTGACTGGGAAGGTGGTGAAGTGGACCATTCCTTGGTCGACATGTGTCAAATTCATGGAACAATATTTGGGTGCCACATGGCCCACTCAGGGGCCGCCACATGGCACCCCACTCCTCGTGTAAAATGGTTGAGTGTGGTTCCACAAGGGTCGAACCCGCAACCTCTGTGGGGGGGAAAGTATTCACGTAGGCTCGGCCACTTGCCTGCCTACAAGTTTTACTTAACCACTATAGATATTAAATTATATTTGAATTAACCTAAAGTTTTGGTCGGTAGGGAGGAAAGGGTTGGGGCTAAGCCCCAACCCTTGGACACACTCCACAACAACCTTACCATACAACTAGGGGCATGATGATGTGGAGGTGCTAGCTGGAGGGTGTGGGTAGTTAGCCCGACACCTTGGCCACATAGACCATACAACCTAGAAATTCATTGAAAAATGTGCTAGCCATTCTAACAACACCACAAATCCGCCCACATTTCGAAACGCATGCGGGAGATAGGTTTGGTTATGCAGAGGCCATGTTTTTGCATAGTGGGTGCGCTTTGGAGAGCACAGACAATAGTATGGGGGAAAATCTTCCAGGAAGGGTATTTTCTTAATTTTTTGGCCAAACCAGGTGCAGAAAGAGTCCAGCTAGGGGTTTTTGGACATTTTGGAGCCATTGGAGCCATCTATTTTTCATTCTGAGCATTTTAAAGCACTTTTTTAACACTTTTGAGAATATAATGAAAACAATTCATTAGAAGCTGGACCAGGAAATGTAGCCCAAGAGAGGGGTGATCTCCTTTATCATTTTGTTGTGTTATGTGATTATTTTGATGGTTGTTTATGATTGTTTTTGTTGTTCATTTTAAGTATTAAAAACTCAATATTTTCATGTGCTTGCAACTTGATCCAATTTCCCAAGACACATACATTTTCCACTTGCAATTTTTATATGCAAACCTTTATCATTTTCAGATCAGATAGATATTTTATCTCACCTGTATCACATGTATATAGTAATCTAGGAGAAACTATCACCAATTTATCAAAATTTTCAAATATGTTATCCATAGATTTTTAATTCCACATTTTCATTTTCAGATCCATTTCGCATAGAACCAGATTCACAAGTATGAGATCTCCTTCTCATAGCAGTTTGGATCTTTTATAATCAATATGCATTGGTCTTCTTCGTGAACTTGCAACACTACCACATCCAAGACATTTCTTCCTGCAATTTCCTCTTCAATCAACCAACAAATTGTTAGTTCTCATGCACATTATATTTTCATTACACACTTGTAGTGGTTCATGAAAAAATTCAGAGTTGTGCATACTAACAATCAAATTCATTTATTCAAAAAGGAAATACCATTCCTTTCAAAATGCAATCAAACATCAAAATGAATCTAATCAATGTGCCAATATCCATGGTCATATTTACACACATCACACCTTTATATTGATTTTTATTATTACTTTTCATATTAGGCACTTTGCCTTGGTGGGTTAAAACTCATCCAACCTTTTACCACATGGTTTCTTTATACACATTTATTATAAAAACAGGAATGTGTTTTCCTTCTTCAGCTAATCATGACCTCAAATAAGAATACATGAAACTAAAAGTTTCATATGAATGCATTCAAGCATTGTTTCTTCATTGGTAACCAGGGTGCCAACATCCATGGCCATCAAATTTCTCTCTTGACCATGCTACAACTTGTTGACGTGCAAAATTGACTGTCCGTCAATTGGAAGAACAAGTTTGGTCCGGGGTTGTCCAAGTAACCCAAGTCGTTAGGTGTAACTTGTTCTGACGGGTTTAATGGCTCCGTTAGCCAATATAAAATCCTAAAATAAAGAAAAAGGGATAATTAACTAATGCTAAAACCTATACTATATATATACTCTGATATAACTATTGTAAATGTGTTTAAACAGAAAAAGAAAACATAAAAATCTCACTTATGAACAACATTTACAGGTTGCAAGTTTTACTAGAAACTTACAAAATCAATGTAAAAATAATTGTTCTTAAGAAGCAGATAAACAAAGCACATTCAAATATTTTTTTGTTTTATTTCTATAAATCTAAAAGAACTTGAATGAATTAAACTATGAAACACAGATGTACAGATAGTCAAAGATGATCTAAGATTTTTGGTTTCACTAATGCATAAATGACAGAAATTAGAAACATAGAGAAGCTAACCTGATGTTAGTTTGTGAAATGTATCCGGGATTGTGTGTGAATAAAGAGCATCCAGCTACCACGCCTACAAGATAAATCTACAATAGACTTATAGTGCAAACGTTCTGACACAAATTAATCCTATGATCTTATAATCATAGATTATTACAGTTAGATAAACCTGAGTGTAACACATTCATTTAATTGTTCATTTAAATATCAAAGAGAAATCCTAATATTCAAATCGAAGAAATGATCATTGTCTCAATATCTGGAACAACAAGCCACGAATGATATTGTAAAGTAGATATCTTGAAACATAACATATCAAGAATCTAAAGCTACATGACATATCAATATATCAAGAGTATATAATCAAAAACATTAATGAAACAACATCTGCAATGGATTAAAGCTGAAAGCTGCACACTATTCCGTAAGTCTTGAAAATCATTCCTTCATATAAATTGGTTCTAGGCCAAGATGCCTTCCATTTACAAAATAGAGAGTATTTAAAGAGTTTTTTGAAATATAAACTTTCTATCTTCTAAGATAGGATCAGATATCATAAGATCAAAACATTACAAATATAGAGGGCCTAGAGCCACTCATGATCAAACTATATCTTCAAAATGTATGAAAGATTTTTCCTATTTACAAAGAAAACCAAAAGGAGAAACTAATCAACTAGATTGAGCATGTTCCATCCCATAAGATCAACATCAGATATACCATGTCCTGAAAAATGAAATAGGAACAAGTTAGATATTTTACCAACAAATAATTAATAAATTTTATATGAAAATGACTTGCCTACAAAATCTCATGATTCTTTAGCCAATCGTATATTGGTAAAAGAAATCCAAGTTTAAACGATTTGATTTTCAAAAATAACATTGTTGTAATAAAAATCGTGTTACCATTTGACTAATAACTAAACAAGGATAAAGATATCTCAGAATTTATTATGGCCTTCACACTAGCTACATTCTTTATCACAATGTTGCATGTATTTTTAAGACGCTTGGCTTGTCTCTGTTCATTTTCCTTGAGTTCACGATTTTATTTTTCCAATGATTCATTGTGAGTTGTGAGAACTTTGATTCTTTCTTGGAGAATGGGGATATTTGTATAGTACTACCCAATCCAATGCGAGTAGACTTCGCAATGGACAACAGGGGCGATCTGTCGAGGGATCATATAATTGGGTGTAAGAACATCAATTCTACCTGTTGTCAGCGCTTGACCGAGCTTAATACCAGTAAACCCCTTGCTATCCTTGAGACACGGTTGAAGATTGTTAACATAGTCAAATAGTTGATTAGGATCCGGCTTATGACAATCTAGATCTTCTTCCACAAGAAAATCCTCAATTTCGAGATCTAAATCCTCATTGATATCTATCGTATTGATCAATCTCAAATGAGTCTTAAATCGATTATGTAGACTTCTCGAAATGAGCCAACCATCCCTTTTATTTTGGAAACCTATCAGTGCTTGCTTTTGTTTTGATTTATTGTGAGGGTCTTTACTGTTGGATTTTATAGTAGGGTTAGGGCTGACAATTAATTCATGCACATGGGTTTCTATAAACTCAAAACTAACATCCTATTGCCCACATAAATACTAATCGGGTATTGCCTCGTCACGAGGGTTTTCCTCCAAAAATTATGGCTTGCCACTTGAGAAATCAAGACGTTTTTCTATCATAGGCTTATCCATCATAGGGGTTTCCATAGGAATCAATATAGCAAAATTGTTTCAGGCTAAGAAACTATCCCAATTATCACCCAGGGTTTTCAGATGATGAACCAACAACATTTTAATTAAACCATGGTGAAAGAGGCTAGAGTCGAGGCTCTGCTTCTTGTATCTTTTTGACATTTTTTACAGACTTCTTAGCAAATAAAACGTCACATTCAAATGGAAGCCTATAAAGTGCATAAGCAATCGCGCATGGTAAAGAAAAACTAGGCCATAACGACCCTCACATGTAATAAATTGTTTAAGAACTGATAACAGACCATGCCATCTTACCTTAAGAAAGGAAACATGAATACCTTTCTCACAACAATCAATCTTTCTGGAGGTCATGAAAAGACTCCAGGGCACTTCATCAATTTTCGAGTTCTTAAACCACTTTTAACTGGAGAGAGGAAGCCTTGTTGCTTCACTCAAAAACTCTCCAGTCACCTCCAATTGAATATCACCAACCTTCACTCTATATCCATCAAACGTTTGGGCGAATTCTTTGGCCACATGAAGGTTATACCCTTTTAACTTCTTAATGAAAATATCCCAACCCTGTCCTTTCAAGTCTTCGACCACATCATCATGGGACAACAACGCTTGAGAACCATTCGACTCTATTTGGACTATAGGATCCATTAAGGGTATGACCAGATTGTAACAAGGGCGACTGAAACTAACTGTGGGTTTAAATGGAATAAGTAGAAGGAATAAGTCTGAGCGGGTACCATGGAAACAAAACAAGTAGAATCCCTGTGCGATCACAACATACACATGAAGGTCTCGGTTATGGAGTTTGAACACTCCTGGTAATGAAAGCTCTAAGTACATAACACTACACAAACCCTTAAATCATAATGAGAAGCCTGTCACTTCATTCTGCCAGCCAAAAATGAAGTACAGGATACAATTCTGGTGCATTTAATTCCAACATCATGTAATGGATATAGTTTATTTGCAAAGGGTTGGAATGGATATGTTTTTACAATCCAAATGCGAATCAATATTTGGTATTATAGTCGATTTACAAAGGATTCAAATAAATAAGCTTATAGTCCAAATGCAAATCAACATGGGTATTATATCGACATTCAAACAAACTCAAAAAATAAAAAATCATTCAAGTATTTGATAATATGTAAGTGCATTGAACCTTTAAAAACCATGTTTTGAATAGGGATATAATACGAAATTAAGTTTCCATGCCTGATTCATGCTTTCAGTCATGAATCAAGCATGAAAATGCAAGATAAAAATAAAAAGGAATAATCAAACATCTTTTACAATCCAATAATCATCCCCAAATGGTAATATTTGCAGGATGAGGTGTAGGGAGCTACATGAAGTGTCATTTGTCATTCAAAATAGAAAAAACATGTAGGGCTGCCAATAGTGGTGACTTACTAGGAGAAGTAGTTATCTTTGCATAACCAATGAGTTCATGTTAGGACTGATTAGAATGATTAAATTTAAAAGAACAGTTGAAAGGAAATCAAGCATCTCAATCAAATACCAAAAACATTACACAGTACAACTTTAGATGTCCTTCTGTTCAAAGGAAATCCGGTGACAAGTTTTAATTACGAGAGAAACGATGTTCGAGCCAATGAATCTGATACTGTTGACAGGGCTGCTGCTACCAGCAGGCGTCCATAGCCTCGGCAGGGATGCCAATTAACCCACTCTGACGCCTCTACCCTGTCCAATAATTTTCAATTCAAAATGAAGGGCATTTTGCGATTAATATCAAAATTTATACCTGATAATTTTCTTGAACCCGACATTGCTTCGTTTCCAGTAGGCCTGTTCAGTACCTCGACGAAGTTGTCTTGGAATCATGTATGCATTTACCCACTGCCTGCAGACCTGTTTAGTATCTCGACGGGTTTACAGACACTTCCCACAACTCTCTAGAAATTATTTACAATTTGACTTGGATTTAATGATCTTTGGAAGAGAGGGGTGATGCTGAAAATTTCATTTTTCAGAACACTTGATATTTTCAAGCCTTAATTTCTTCGCTTGATGACCTTCATAATGATTTGAAAATAGTTTTCTGATAAGAATAACTTTTCTAGGATAGGAAGGCATACTTGAGTTGTTTTCTTTAAATACAGGGACAACGTAAAGATCTTTAATGATGATCGTGTCTACTCATGATTATAAAGTTAAACCAAGGAACCTACTTCGAACAGAAAGTTTCTTTAGATAGGCTTCTTTTTAACTATTTACAACATTGATGCTCTGAAAAGACCTTGACTGTTGCTTCATGATGAGTCATTATGGTTTCCCTTCATGGACTAAAAGGTGACACATACATAAGTTTAATCAGAAAGCAGTGGAAAAAACAAAATGAAAAGAACCAAAAAACAAAAGAAAAATTAAAAGAAAATATGTACAGAGGTGAATTTGGAAATATCAGGGAAAATACCTTTTGAGAGATTGGCCATTCACCGGGAAAGTGTCTGGATGTCCCTCCAAATTGCGTAGACGGAAAGAGTTGGGACCTAGTTTTTCAGCGATTACGAATGGTCCCAACCATAGATTTTGGAACTTGGTGTGTTCCCAGAGGTTTATCCCATTTGAGAACCAGGTCTCCTACCTTGAAGTTTCTATCCGAAGAAGAGTTTGAATAAAACCAACCTTTCACAATCTGTTGATGTTGATCTAGCTTCTTCTTTGCTTTTGATCTTACTTCCTCTAGTTTCAACAAGGCATTAATTATACTTTCAAGGGGAGGGCATTCCTCTTCTTGAACTTTCTGTGATAATTGCAGAGAGGGAAGCAGAACATGTGGAGGGAGAATCACTTCTCTTCCATAGAGAATAAATAAAGGAGAATTTCCAACAAAGGTTTTTGGTGTCACCCTATTAGCCTAGAGTGCATTAAATAACGCATTGTGCCAATTTTTGTGGTTTTCAGAAACTGTCCTCTTGATGATTTTATCAATTTTTTGTTTGTTGATTCTGTTAGGCCATTTCCTCGGGGGTAGTAGCTGGAAGAATATTTCAATTTGATCCCTTTTTCCAATTAAAAAACATTCATACCGAGGGATGAAAATTAAGAAGCATTATCAAAGACCAAACATTCGAGAATGTCGAATCTAGTAATGATATTCGAGTTAAGGAAAGATACTACCTGATTAGTGTTTACCACTTTCAGAGGTGAAACCTCGAACCATTTGGTAAAATAATCCGTTGTTGTAATGATGTATTTATGTTGTTGTGAAGAAGTGGGGTTAATTGAACCTATGATGTCGAGACCCCACTGTTGAAAAGGTGAATCCACTGAAACAGGATGCAAAGGGAATGCTGCCTTTTGGCAGATTATGCATTTATGACATAATGCATGGGCATCTTTAAACAACGTGGGCCAATAGTACCCAACTCTTAATACTTTGTTAGTAGTGGTGTCTCCACCGAAGTGCCCACCAGCTTCACCTGCATGAAGTTTAGATAGTATTTTCTCTACTTCATCCCTTTCCAAACAATGCATGAAAACACTATCAAAATTCTTTTAGAATAATACGTCATTTATCAACTGGAAATGTGCATATTTTGGTCTTAATGCTCTTCTCTTTTTTGGATCAAGATAGTTAGGAGAAAAACTGTGTGTTAAATAAAACTTAATATCATCAAACCAAGAAGTAGAAACAACTTGTGTACAACTGATTTGTTTTCTGTCATGTTGGTTTATAGTTAAGGAATTGATTTAACTTTCTTATTCTTTAACTGAATCAAGAACTAGTTTTCATAGGCCTTGACCTCTAACAATTTATGTGGGGGTTATTTCGAGGTCATATTCTTGTAACGATGTCATCCAATTTGCCCATTTTTCTCCCATTTCCTTTTGTACTAGTAATTTTCTCACAGCAGGGTAAGGAACGATGACTTTAGTTTTGGATTTCAGCAGATACGACCGAAATTGTTTCACTGCTTTGAAAACAACATACGTCTGTTGATCTATAGTTGGGTAATTCAGTTTCGCCACATTAAAAGATGAGCTCATGAAGGCAATAGGGATTTCATTGCTTTCGTCATTTTTCTGTGTTAACACAACTACATAAGATCGATCAGAGGCGAAAGTGTAAAGAGTGAAATCTTGCAAGAAATCAGGACTCATCAAGGAAGGGGAATCCACTATGG
The DNA here is from genome assembly GCA_032191745.1 of Picea mariana. Taxonomy (NCBI): domain Eukaryota; kingdom Viridiplantae; phylum Streptophyta; class Pinopsida; order Pinales; family Pinaceae; genus Picea; species Picea mariana. The sequence continues at coordinate 32,254 of JASDQU010816300.1, forward strand.
ATTTTTTGATGGAATCAAAGGCTTGACCTTCTTGTGGTCCCCAAAGATACTGAAAATCCTTTTTAATTAAATTCTGTAACGGTATTACCATTTCTGAAAAAATTGGGACAAATATTCTGATCCAGATGGATATCGGTGGCCACCCACCTTTCCCAACTGGCTCAAAACAGTTTTCTGACATTTTTGGCATTTTACTATTTTTAGCAGTTTTTTACTTCTGGGGCCATTTTGAGGGCCTAAATGAAGGTTTTTCAGTATCGAGCTCCTTAGTGATAGATAAAGGAATAATTGAGCCCTAAAAATGAATCTCCTCAACGATACCTTTCCAACGGGCTATCACACACCTAAAACAGAGATCGTATGCAAAAGTTACGACCTCGGGAAGTTGATGTACTAGCTTACCCAAACAGGGCCCACATGACTTTTGGCGTTTCATCTCCTAGGATTAGGTTTTTGGATGTCTAGGGTTTTTGGCATTCTTTCTTACTGTAAAAATGCCTTCAGATCCTCATTTTAATCTTCTTCTTGCGAATGCGTGCTGCCATCACATCTCTTCTTAGAGATAAGCCGCCACCATTCCAGCAAGCCTGTTTCCGCTGCATTTTACAGTTTCAGTTTATTTCGTTATTGAATAGAAAACTAGTTTTACTGTATCTCTGTTATTTTGTGTTAATCACCTGTTAATAATCTATATTCATTTCGTTCTGCTCATAAAATCTGGATCAGTGGTATCAGAGCGGTTTTCTCCTTGTCGTCTTAATGCATGTCCCCAACGAGGTCAGAGTACAAAGAGTTGGGTATCGAGCTTGTTTCTCTTGAGGACAGAAGCTCTCGCACGCCCAAGCGACCTCCCATGGCAGAAGAAAAGAAAGATGATGGGACAGGAGATCCTTTCAAACTATTGATTGAGGAATCCCTCACGCAACAGAGGAATGAGATGATGGATAGCTTCCCGCAAATCCTTCGACGACTACCAACATGCGATGCATCTTTTTCGAACGAGGGTTCCACCCCCTTCAAGGTACAAATAAACTTTGATATTCCTATATTTTAAGGTCAGATACACACAGATGTTGTAGACAAGTGGTTGAATCTACTAGAAGGGTATTTTTCTGTTCATAAATTTTCAAATAGAGAAAAGATTACTTTTGCGCTCCTCAAAGTCGTTCCCCNGAATCCTTCAGGGATGCTATTAAGGAACAATACTACCCTGTTGGAAGTTATGACGACCTGTATACCAAATGGACCACACTGCGGCAAGAAAGAGACCAAGCAGTGCCAGATTTCACAAATATCTTCCATACCTTGCGCACCAAGTTGGGTATCAAATATTCAGAGCGACATCTGGTTCTCAAGTATTGTGGTGCTCTGCATAGATACATCCAGACCAAAATGGAATTTTTAGACATCTCATCCTTGAGTGCAGCCTACCAATATGTCGTCAAAATCGAGCAAAAGCTCAAACAAAAGACGCGGCAATTTGGGCCTGGGAACCCCTCACAACAAAATCCAGAAAAGGGTGGCCCCAACCCACCGAAAAAAGGACAGAGCAAATATGGACAGTATCAAGACAACTAGTACAAGTCGCAAGCAAAGAAGGACACCGGAAAGACAAATAAAGATACCGGGAAGTGGTGCGACTTCCATAAGAGCCCTTGGCATAACACTGCTGACTGTCACTCAAAGCAGTCGCTGGTGGCCGAAGTAAAAGCCTCTGAATCAGATGCAGATTCTGAATCCGAGACAGAACCAGAAAGGGGAAGACAGATCATTAACGCGGAACCCATGCCACCGTTGCTACCACCAAGATCCAGCCTGGTGAACCAGACGAGCCAGAAGAAGGAGAGTGCCTCTTCCATTCACAGATGTGAGTAAAAGGCACCCCAATGCACTTCATCATTGACAGTGGTAGCCAGAAGAGCCTCATCTCAATAGAGGTCATCAAGCGGCCGGCCCTGCCAACAACGTCGCACCCACAACCCTATACCATTGGATGGCTCCGCCAAGGAAGCGATCTCCGCGTCAGCTAACAGTGTCGACTGTCATATGGCATCAAGCCCTTCAAAGACGAGGTATTGTGTTATGTTTGTCCTCTTGAAGTTTTTTATGTTCTTTTGGGCCAACCTTATTTATGGAAATGTCATGCTGTATATGAGTCTAGGTCTCGTAGTGTTATTATTACTTTGAATAGGAAATTGTACAGGATACCCGAGGCAGTCCCACCTAGTGTTATTTCCTTGATCTCTGCTAAGCAATGCAGGAAGGTCATGTCTCAGATGGGGAAGTTTTTCTTCTTCGTGATTCGCTCTCAGAATAAGCGAAAGATCGCAGCCACATCTAGGGTCTCTGCAGTCAACCTCTCCACACAACATAAGCAAGTAGATAAGGTCGTGAAAGAATGCTCGAATATCTTCTCCTCACCTACAGGGGTACCTCTGCACTTCCAGGTCAAGCACCCCATCGATCTGACCCCCAGTGCACCGCTTCCCAATGGGCTAGTCTATCGTCGCTCTTTGTTATAGAATGAGGAGATCAAGAGACAGATCCAGGAACTGCTCCACAAGGGGCACATATGCCCTAGCTCATCACCTTGTGGGAGCCCAATCATGCCGGTATAGAAGAAAGATGGAACCTGGCGACTCTGTATTGATTGTCGGGCTCTGAATAAAATCACTGTCAGAAACTGGTACCCGATTCCCCGAATCGACAACCTCCTTGATCAAATCATGGGGGCCAAATACTTCATTAAGATTGATCTGAAGTCTGGCTACCACCAGGTCTCGATAGAACAGACAGATGTATGAGAGACCACCTTCAAGTTAAAGGAAGGACTTTTTGAATGGTTGTTCATGCCCTTTGGTTTGAAAAATGCTCCAGCCACTTTCATGAGGATGAAGGACGATATCTTGCAACCATTCATCAATACTTTTGTAGTGGTGTATCTGGATGACATTATAATTTACAGAAAGACTTGGGACGAACACTTGCAGCATATTCAACAGGTTATGCACACTCTGTGGCAGCACAAGCTATACGCCACATGGAAAAATGCTCCTTCGGCATGGACAGGGTCCATTACCTGGGCTACATCATTGATCAGCATGGCGTACATGTGGATCCAGCCAAGATCCAAGTCATCCGTGACTGGCCAGCCCCAACAACACTCACTGAGCTTCGGAGCTTCTTGGGACTTACTAATTTCTACCGCAGGTTCGTGTTGGGTTTCTCCCATATTGCATGGGCCCTCAGCCAAATAAACAGGGGTGGTGGTAAGGCAAAATTTGCATGGGGCCGGTCCCAAAAAAAAGCGTTCGATGATTTGAAGCAGCGCTTGTGCTCAGCCCCAGTACTTTCACTACCATACCTGCAACATCCCTTTGAGATCAAGACAGATGCTTCAGAATATGCCGTGGGCACGGTTCTAACTCAACACGGCCACCTCGTGGCCTATCACAGTGAGACACTATCAGATACTGTTCGTAAGTACCCTACTTACGACAAAGAAATGTACTCCATTGTGCAAGCATGTCGCCAGTGGAGACTTTACATTCTTGGGAAGGAGACAGTCATCCACACTGATCATAAGCCACTGCAGTTCATGCAGATGCAGGGAAAACTACAAAATGAACACCATCAAAAGTGGTCCACATACTTGCAACAATTCCACCTCAACATCAAGTAAAAAACAGGAAGCACCAATCGCGTCGCCGATTTCCTCAGCAGACCTCCAGTTGCAACACTCACCACAGTGCTAGACTCTTGCAACCAGGAGACATTTGGATGGCCCCAACTCTATGAGACAGACCCTGACTTCACCACCACCTACCAAATGTTGGGTGCAAATGCAGTTGTCGATAATTTCCATCTTCAGGATGGGTTGTTGTGTCGTCTGGGCC